>PVIU01006037.1:0-106131 GCA_004026605.1 Ondatra zibethicus | reverse complement strand
TAAAAAAATAATCAAATGAGTACATTTAGGCTTGGAAGTAGTACTGAGGTTGGAGAAAAAGGAAGGAAACTAAGTTTTAAAATATGATTGAGGACTTAGGAGATTAGTAAGTGGTAAAGCAATTGTCTAGCATGCTTTTGGTTCTTGGTTTGATACTTATTACCATTGCCAACAAACCTCACCATATCTACCCACCCACCCATACCACATACATACCACAAACTACACACACACTACGTCACACATACATACCACACATATATACATACCACAAATCATATACCTACACACACCACACACATATCACACATCACATACACACCAGACACACCCCCCACACCCCCACACATATACCATACACTACACACACACCACACACATCACACCCACATACCACATATACCACACATATGTACACACCACACATCACACACACACACACACTCACACTCCACACATTGTAGTGACCCCAGCCATAAAATTATTTTTGTTGCTACTTCATAACTGCAATTTTGTTATGGTTATGAATCATAATGTAACTATCTGTATTTTCTGATGGTCATAGGTGGTCTCTGTGAAAGGATCAGTCAACCTCCAAAGGGGTTGCAACCCACAGGTTGAGAACCACTGAATATGGACCAAATAACCATAGGTTCTTTCAGAAGGAACTTTGTCTATTCAGTTATTACAATGTTGTACTATGTCTTTGAATATAAGGGTTATTATCTTTTAAAATTATTCTCTTTTTTAATACCACAGAAGGAGCATTTATTGTTAATTAAAATTATTTATTAAGAAATTTGTACCATTAGTACTTTCATATTCCTAGCTAAAGAATTGCTGGAATGTTAGCATTAGCAAATTAAAGAATTTTTGCCTACATTATTCTGGTTTCTATGTTATTTTGAAAATGTATGACTTTGATCCTAAGTCCTTGGGAATACGTCAATGCGATGCTCCAGTACAGAGAAGGAATTCCTGATGTTACAAAGCCTCTAAAATTCTTGTTTTGTTTCAAAACAGTCAATATGGACTTGGTTGTCAGTCCCTGTTTTTTCAGTCTCTCATTCCTTCTTTTTATCTTCAAAATGCATTTTTAAGAATATTATCATAACTGCATCTGCTTATAGGCATATATTTATCAATTGATTATAATCAATTCCCCTCTTCAATAGTTTTTCTTCCTACAAAAATAGTGTTATTGTTTTCCTCTCATCCTTTCTGATTACAGAGTACCACAATAAGTGGTTATTTTGTTTGTAATAATTTTTGATATGCCTTAGACTCATCTTATTATCACAGCAGGGTGTAGGCTCTATTTTGATTCTTAGGGATGCTCCTATTAGAACTGTTATATTTTAGACAGAGAAAGATTGAAAGAATTAAAACATTAAAAATAAGTGGTCATTACTTAATTTTAATTCAATTATGTCACATATTTGAATCTCCTCGCTAAGGTAGTATTATCTACCTATTGAATAATTATTTGGTGCACAAATATAGTAGGGAAAATACAATTATGGAAACTTTTATAGAATTACTAGAAGCTAAGTATGTGCTTCTGACAATAAAACCATGTCAATATCTAAAAATTATAAACAACATAGTGGGTTTTTATTTACAGGCTATATTTTAGTGAATATTAAGTACATAATGTTGTTCATCAAGGAGTCAATTTAGAAACAAGCACCAGAAAGCACAAATTCTAATCTAAATATTTGTTTTATTTTACTGCATGCAGAATGTTGTTTTGAAGTTGTTTAATACTCAGTTTTTTGTCACCTTGAAGATTTCTGTCATGAAAACAGTAATTCATTTGTCAGATGTTTTGAAATTTCAGGCTTCTGTGGCTACTATATTTTATCCCATTACCAAATAAAATTTATGTCCTCATGAAACAGTTTTCACTGTCCTAGAAGTCTCTGAGTACTTTGATGTGTTAATTTGTCACTTGACAGCTTATAGGACATGGAGGCATACAGAAGTGAGATATGACTTCCTCGGTGCAAACCCCCACATACACATTAGCCTTGCACTTACCTTTTCTGTTGCGGAATTTGCTTCAGTTTTGAAAATGGTCACTGTTTGGCTAGTTGAGCACTTGGTGAAGATAGAGCTTGTGAGGTCTATTTCCCTGAGAAGGTCTGTAGAGCTTACATGTAAACCTTAATCAATATATGTGTCTTTCTCCACATGATAGCTACCTAGAACATATCATAAAGCACATTCCACTTCCTTTCCCAGTGTCCCTGGAAAACCATCAATACCTATGTGTGTGTGTGTGTGTGTGTGTGTGTGTGTATGCATGTTTGTGTCTGTCAGAAGAGGTTCTCTCATTCCATCTTGGCTTGGATGACTCTGAGGTAGGCTTCCTGGAGTTTCCCAGGGAATCTTTAACCACTGGCTCTAGTAATGGGCTTAATAACTTTGGTTACCTCTACTTATCAATTTCTTTTCTCTTTTCTCTGTATACACAATATATAGTCATTCTAGTTCTTCATTCTACCCAGAGTTCTGTGACTGATTTCTGGAAACAACTCTTGTTATGCTGTGTGTTATTAAACTTTCTGGGATTCCACTAGATGGCATGTGTTAATTAGGGTTTTGCTTTGCTATGACCAAACACCCAAGAAAGCAATTTAAAGTATGAAAGATTTATTCTGATGCATGGTTTTATAGGTGTTGGTCTATCATGACAGAAAGGAATGACAGAGAAGTTAATATTATGATGGCAGCTAGGAACCAGACAAAGAAAACAGGACAAACCCAAGGTGAGATACAGCCCCCAATCCGATACACTTAGAAATGCCATCCCTTCATATGGGTCTCTCCTCCTTTTTATCACCTCTCAATAATGCCATTGTTATATAAATCCATCAAGGTAAAGATTATCCATTAAATCAGAGCCATAATGACCTGTCTCTTGATAGGCCTTCATAGATATACCTGAGGTATGCTTTACAAATCTTCTAGATATTTCTTAACCCAATCACGCTGATTATTAAGATTAACAATATCATGACCTGGCTTTAGAAGTAATAGGAAAATCAATCCCAGTTGTTCTCTATTGTAACTTAAGCTTCACCTTCACAGCTTCATACACAGCTTTCTCAGGAGTTGCATGCAGAGAATCCAATTATAGTACATGATATTAACCTCAACAGCTTTTTGTAACACTAATACAAGCCTCCGTGGCCTTCTCATTCTTGCATGCTTGTAAAACAACACTTCTCATACACATAGCCAAGTACTGCTCCCAGCTCAAGCTGCCAAGCCCAAAGGAATGGGTCCTTTGGTCTACAGCCTCTTCAGCCTTTGCGTGCCTCTGGGGCTAAGCCTGGGAAAACATTTCCCCAGTATGGCCATTTTCCAGCAGAATACCTTGAAGTTTTTACGTTTTCAGGCGCTCTTCTTTCACATGTGTTCTTACAGTTGGACCCTAGAGCTCTCCATGGGTGCAGCCTTGCTAATTTGCTATTTTTATTACTCCAATGCAAAGTTTGTGCTTCCTCTTTAACTGTGGGAGCAATGTCCTTAAGAACTACAGATGCCCTGTCCACAGTGTTGCTTACTCCCATGTGCTTTTCCTTGCCAAAACACACATTATTCACAGTTTTCTGTCCTGCTTGCTGTCCTTTTTCACTGCACAAGTGGCCAAAAGAAGCAAGCAGTCACCACAGAACAGCCTGAATGCCACCCTGTCATTCTGTGACCATGGGAATTGGTCTTTACTTCTGAATTCAGTCTCTTTCAAGTTCAAGAGCACAGAAAGAGTACAGATGGGTGCTTTGCCAGTATATAACATGGATGTTCCCTTGCTTCCTCCCTGACAGGCCTGTTCCTTTTGAAAGCTTCATGAGTATGGCCTTCACTGGCCACTTTTCTACGGGCATCTTGGCTTTCAGCAATGGCCTATTAAGCTCTTCTTGCAGCATTCTAGGGCCTCTAGAGGCCACAGCTCTCAACTTCAAATCAGTTCAGAAGGCCTATGAATCACATGATCAGGTTCTTTCCAGCAAAAACCCCAATTCTTGGTGCCGGTTTGCTGCTGTATTAGTTTTTTTGTTTGTTTGTTTGTTTTGTTTTTTTGTTTTTGCTTCACAATGTTATGACTGAGTACCTGACAAGTAATAGCCTAAAGGGTGAATTATTGATTTTGGCTCATGGTTGGAGGTGATACAGTCCTCTACTTCATGGTAGCAGAGTCTTGGCCAGAGGGTTGGGGAGAGCATATGGCAGCTGCTTGCTGGCAATTTGGTGGGCCAGGAAGCAGAGATGGGACAGAGAGTGGAGACAAGTTATAATCTTCAAGGTTGTCCCCTAGCGACCCATTTTCTCCAGTTAGGCATGTACTCTCCAGAGTTCCACAATCTCCCCAAACAACATAATCAGCTGGGTATCACATGCTCAAACACAACTGGCCTGTGGGGCATTTTTATATCCATGCCATACAGCTTCTCTTTCTTCACGTGGGCTCTCATGGCCTTACAGCAACTTTCTTCCAAGACGGCAGAGGCGGGAGGTGCACAGAAATTTTGGGCTGTTGCTTCAAAGTCCTGGTGATTTAACGGAGAAAGTGATGGTTGCTCCTGTTGTGGAAGGAGTTGCATGCATCTACAGGAAGGGGGAAACATTGCTGAAAATTATATACCCTAATATCTAATCACTTTCATTGATAATCGACAGCTTGTGTTTTCCACTATCGTAAGTATTCATCTCATGTTTGCCAGAGGTTTTCTCTCCGTTTTCATGGAATGTACAGCCTATCAGGGTCGATCCCATGCTGTAGCCCTTCTTCAACACAGGGCATTGCAGCATCTGTGGGTGCAGGAAAGGATTGTCCTACATAACTGCCTTGATTTCAATAGTACTTTTGTGCTTGACATTCTCGTTAATTATTTAAACCAGTAGTTACAGACATGCCAGAAAATACGTATTAAATCTGCTAAATATTTATGTGTAACTGGAGGCATATCTATAACTAGTCAAGTATTCTTGTCATTCTAATCCACTTCTTGGCATTTAATAAGAGCAACATAAGACCTGAAGTTAGAATTAGCTAATTGCAAATTTTTGCTTCATTTTCCTAGAATTTTAGTGGGTAAGAAATCTAAGAGATTTGCTGGTCGGCTTCTGCAGTAGCTGCTGAAGAGGAGCATACTGGCTTTCTCCTTGGGGAGACCTGTCAAGCATTTCTGTCCCATTATCTCTGGGAGTTGGTCCCGATGGGCTAGGTCCATGGACTTTAACATTTCTCCTCCCTTCCCTAACCCTCTCCTCAGAGAGTGCTTCTCGAATTCAAAATGAGTATAAAAACAAATCTTCAGAGTCTTCTTCCCCTTTTGTTATTTATTGGTTGTATTTAAAATCTTTCCCAAGAGCCAACGCAGTTTTTGGACAGTGTTTTGGAGATAAATGTAAAAGTTCTATTTTCTGTATCTTTAGTATTAAATAAAAAGAAGTTATTTACTGTCTGCCCTTTCCTCAGCTGAGAAATCATTATTCAGATGACCGGAAGCTATGTCCCCTGACTTCAATTTATAGATATTTTTGGAATCTCATCTCCAAAGGATTGGTTCAAGGAGCAAAGGCATTTGCATATTTAATTTGTCATGTTGTGAGTATGGAGCGGAGCTATCTGAAGAGCTGATGCCTTCCTCGTCTCATCAGTACCGTTTCATTTCTCACGATTTACTTAACCACAGCATAATGGGTTGCATCCCTCGGATGCTGGGAGAATTCTACTTAGCGACAGAAATTCATTTAGTGGGAATGTTGGCGGGCAAAGCATCAGAGTGCACAGATGACTTCCTGTCTTGGCAAGGGGAGAAGGCTGATAGGAGAAACTTTAGGAGTCTTAATTGTGGACCCTTCAGGGCCTAGAGATCTGTCACAGCTAGCACAGCTTGCAGGTACCACGAAGGACTTAAGTGGGCACTAATTTGACTGTTGACTATTTTCCAAAAGCCTGGCATTATTGGGGCGAGACCATTGGTACGCAGTGACTAGAAGAAGGAAATTGGGTTACCAGGAGAGTGTACTTATAATAGATATTGAGATCTGAGCATCTTTTTGCTTTCTTGTCTTTGCATCCTGGGTACAAGATGGTGAGCAGGCCTCCACTACTCCATGATCTCATCCTGAGGCACTGTGCAACAGGATGAACTATACCCTCAAACTATGAGCCAGAAGGAACTTCCTTCCTAAGGCTCTCGTCCGGTACTTTGAGACCACAATGAGAAAATTACTTAATGCAATGGTTTCGGAGGCCCCAGTCCATAGTAACCTGGCTTGCTGCTTTGGACATTAGGAAGTTCATTTTGGCTCATAGCTTGAGGGTATAGCCCATCATGGTGGGGATGGCATGATGGTAAGAGTGGTCCCAGAGTGGCAGCAGGAGTGGGAAGTGTTGTTCACATTGGATTTAAAGTCAGGGACAAAGAAAGTGACAAATACTGGTGTGGCTTGTCTAAACGTCTCTGGAAATGCCCTCACCAAGGTGTGTCTCCTAGGTGACTCTCTATCAGCCAAGCTGACAGTAAAAAACAGCCATCACAGGTTCACCAACTGAGGAATCTGGCTCCCTCTCAAAGTGGATGGTACCTTAAACAGGTGTGAGGAGAAAGCAATTGTGCCTGCCTGCTTTTGCCCCTTCTTCCTGAGCTGTGCATCCACCACTGCTCCTGCTGCCGTCTTCCACTGACACCACGCTCCAGCCTCTCCAGCTGTCCCATGCTGACTCGATAGCAGTGACTGTACAGGAAGCCCTAGGCCTTCAGTGCTGGGTTGTGACTATTGAGGATGTAACCCATGGATTGAGCAGCTCCTTCATTTTGAGGCTTTCGGATGTGTAGATGACCATTGCTGAATTACCCAGTTTCTATCCTGCAAACCAATCTAATAAACCCCGATATATATATGTATATATGGTGTATACATATATATATATATATGGTGTATACACACACACACACACATATATATATATGGTGTTCACACACACACAAACACACACGCACACACTCCTTCTGTTCCTCTAGAGAAGTCTGCCTCACACAACTGTAAACCAGATTAACCTTCTCTCCTTATAAAATGACTATCTCAGGTATTTTTTTTATACTAATGGAAAGCTGATAGTTATGGTCAAACTGAAATACTTCCTGAAGGTCCACATTTAAAATACTTGCTTCCCAGTTAGTGGGGCATTTGGGAGGCTGTGGAACCTCAAAGAAGGTGTGGCCTAGGTGGTGAAGTAGGTTCCTAGGGCTTGGCATTTTATGGTAATAACCCAGATCTTGTTCCAGACTAGGTCTCGCTATGTCCTGGTCTATTGTCACATGAACAGCTACCACCACAGGAGCTCCACACTGTGCCCTCCCCATCATGATGGGCCACGACCCTCCGAAACCATGGCCCAAAGCAGGTCATTCCTCTCGTGGTTTATTTCTGTAGGATATTTTGTTATAATAATAGAAGAGTAACTAAAACGTGGACTAACATAGAAGGATATTAAACGTTTGCAAATAGAGGAATAAAAGGACCAGAGCAGTAGTTCTCAACCTGCCTAATGCTGAGACTCTTTAACACAGTTCCTCATGTTGTGGTGACCCAACCATATTTTCATCGCTACTTCATAACTGTAATTTTGTACTGTCATGAATTGTAAGTATATGAAATGCAGGATAACTGATAGGCAACCCCTGTGAAGGGGTCCTTCTAACCCCAAAGGGATTGTGACCCACTGGTTGAGAACCACTGGACCAGAGCAAGGAACACCTTTGTCTAAGAGGAACTAAGACTTCCAAAGTCAAAATGAAGTATTGACCATTTATCAGACACAAGCACAGACATCAATATGTGTGGCTGCTGATTGAGCTCTGACTATGCAAATAAACACCTTCTAAATAAGATGAGATCAGCACTCCCCTCCCCCCCAAGAAGTAATGGTTCCCTAGGTAGGAATCAGAGAGGCTCATTTGCCCCTTTCTCTTGTCTCTTGAATAAACTGTGAGCAAGCATGGGAGAAGTTAGGAAAAGGTTTTGCGATTTTTCTGATGCCATGTGTTTTGTGATTCAAAGTGTTTCTAAGTATAGTCCACATACCCAAACATTCTAGGTGGAGTTTTTCCCATTTTTTCAGAAAATATTAGATATTTTAAAACAAAAATTCCTTCTATTATTGTCTCTACACGATGAGGCCTGGTGACAGTAACAGACAGAATGACAGGGATGAGGCTGGGTTGCAAGAGTGGGCTTGAGGGTGGGAAATAGCTCACAGGAGAGGACCAAACAACCTCACTGGCTTTGGCGATGTCTTGGAAGTTGGAACACATGTGGACCCCTTTGTATTAACCCCCTACAGTTGCTAGACATGGTCTCTCATTTCCTAAATTAATTATTATTCAAGTCATTCAAACACCTGTAATTTTGCTCCCAAAACAGCCGAGAAGGCAAGAACCAAATGCATGCTACAGTTTGATTTTCCCCAGCATTAATGTCAGAATGTGATAGGCCCTAACAGAAGGTGCTTCACTCCTACTTGACGGTGGAAGCCTTCTCATGCTGGCAGGTGAGGTTGCTTTTTCTCTAGGAGCTCATCTCTTCTTCCCCACCTCTGTCACCACCTCAAGTCCCCAAGTCTAGATCGAGTATGTTTTACATACTCCTGCGCCATGTTAGATATTCTGAGGAAAGCAGTATCAGCAGAGAATCTAGGTTTGGAAGGCTGAGTTTGCGAAGCACTGCCCTCTCAGCTTCACACACTCATGTTTTATTTCCTCCTCACAAGAATCAATGGAGGTGCTGGCCCGAACACCATTGCTGTCCACTGCAGAACCCCTCCCCTCAGCAGTTTAGCATCACCGCGTCCATTGTGCTCACAGCTGTGCCTGAAGCTGAGCCCGCAGGGGAAGTGGTCTGTGTATGACACATGAACTTGGTTTCATCTTCAACGACTTGAGTGTTCGAGGACTCGAGTCACCAGAAACTGTCCTTATTCATATGACAGGAGGGTGATATTGACTGGCTCCTAGAGACTTTGAATGGACAGGGCTTTTCGAGGTGGTATGAACTTCCTCTCAGTATGACAGTCGCAAGACCTCCCAAAGTGAGTGTTCTAGATAACAAAAGGCGAAGTGTACCCGTTTTATGAATAACTTCTGTGTCTTGCAATGGCACTTGAAATCTGCAATTGTTTGAAACTCACTCTGTTTGTCACAGCTGAATTGCCCATGTGGGTGCACGTGCGTGTGCCCGTGTGCATGAGCATGTGTGTGTATGTGTAGAGTTGGGGAGGGACGGAGAACAGAGATCACACTACTTGAAAGAAGGGCATGGAATAATCTGCAGACTCTTTTTTTTAGAATAGATACAATCTATACCATGCATAGCACCTGTCTCACCCAAGGAGCTCCTAAAAGTGACATCGATGACCCACGGGCTGAAGCTTGAGATCTAGGGTGGCATCACCATTATTAGTGCATGCGTGCTGATAGCTCATCAGTTCAGTTACTCCATTAAGGCTCCTCAAGCTCAGTGCCTGTTTATCCAGAGACCTGTGAAGTAAAGGAACACATACATGATCAGCCCCTGCTCTCACACATGAGATGGGCGCATCTTAATTGCTATATATGTTCTGGTTCAAAATGGTCATACCTGGGAGGCACACAGCAATCACTGCAGCCATGATTTGGACCTGAACTGGCCTCCACAGGCTCATTTCCTGACTGCTTGGTCTCATCCTCTGGTTGAGTTTTGGATGTTTATTTTGAAGTTTATGGATCCTTTAGGAGGTGAGGCATTGGCAATGGAAGTAGGTGACCAAGGGAGCAAGGGAGGGCCTCTGGTTTCTATTTCCGGTCCAGTAAAATGTAAGGAGCCTCTGTCATGCGCTCCCACTATACGAGGGCCCTTCCACCATGCCTTCCCCAGTGTAATAAACTGAAATCACAAGGCAAAACGTTAAAGCATTTCTGCTTTAACTTCCTCCTGTAAGGTGTTCTGTGGCACTGACAAGAACAGTGACTAATGATGCCCTAGCGAACGCAGTTCTAAGAAGCAGCGGGGCGCGCAATGCCACTCTCTCAGTAGAGCTCAGGTCTACTTTTTGGATTTGCATCTCCAGGTCCCAACTCCAGCATCTGAGCTCTTTGCTCCACCTTTGAGATAGCCTTTATTTTCCAGGAACTTAACCCGTGTTTGCAAATGAGGGATTTTACTTTCTGCTCACAGTAGTTGTGGTTTGAGGGCGGAGGTTTTCCTTCATGGTGTATTGTTTCTGTTCCTCTTAGGAGAAACTGACACGCTTCCGTCGCTATAACCCCATTACAGCTTCATGGGGCGAGCAGGGAAAGCTGATTCAGCACTTTAAAGCGCTTGCTATTTTTCTCTTTCTTTCTTCCTTCTTTCTTTTTCTTTTTTTTTTTTTTTTGGTTTTTTTTTGGAGACAAGGTTTCTCTGTAGCTGTGGTGCCTGTCCTGGAACTAGCTCTTGTAGACCAGGCTGGTCTTGAACTCACATTGATCCACCTTCCTCTGCCTCCCGAGGATTAAAGGCGGGCGCCACCACCGCCCAGTCGCACTTGCTATTTTTCCAGAGGGCCAGAATTCAGTGTCCAGCATTCATATTAGGGTTTATATCCACCAGTTAGTTCAGTTCCTGAGAGACATGATGCCCTCTTCTGGACTCCACAGATACACCTCCGCCCCCTGTGTGTGTGTGGGGGGGGGTGGGCGGGTGTGCACCCACACACACAAATTATTAAGTTAGAGTTACAGGTGGTTGTTAGCTGCCTGGCATGCATTTTAGGAAATGAACCCTGGTCCCGTGGATGAGCAGCAAGCACTCCTTTCAAGTGGTTTACACTGAGCCATCTCTCCAGTCCCTTGGAGGTTCTTTGTTTCTGTTTGTGAGATCCCAATAAGCACTGCTTTATGCCTTTTTGAGGACATAACAAATGCTTCCCCAGCTCCTGTTTCAGATGAGATCTTGCACTGAAGCCATTTCTTTGCCCTTTGGATGTGTGAGGGATTAGAAACAGTTTTACTTTTGCACCTAGCAATTTCTTCCTCTTTTTTGATTCCGAAGCCTTTGTTTGCAAACTAAATAGTTTGTATTTTAGCTCAGAGGTCTACTTTTGTGTGTTTATCATAGGCAACAAGCAGAAGCCAGGTGTCTCTTTTAATATTTCACAGGAAAATCTGTTTAACTAGGTCATCGAATTCCTTAGGAATGCTGCTTAGGTTTTTTTGCATTACCACATGTAAACAATTTGGCCCAACTCTCTACTACTAGGATAAAAAGGTTTTGTTTGTTTATTTGTTTGCTTTAATCTTCTAACCTCTTAGAACAATGCCCCGGCTTCTCTTTAATCCTCCGCTAATGCTCTCTCCTGTACGGTCAGGGTTCCACAAACAGTTTAAGACAGTGGTTCTCGACCTTCCTAATACTGTGGCCCTTTCACACAGTTCCTCATGTTGTGGTGACCACAACCATAAAATTATTTTTGTTGCTACTTCACAACTGTAATTTGTTACAGGTCTGAATTATAATGCAAATACCCGGTATGCCGGATATCTGATATGCGGCACGCAAAGGGGCCGGGACTCACAGATGGAGAACCACTGCCGACAGACCCACTCACTCAGCTGAAAACAATGGCCTCCCCACCAGTGCCTCGGCTTTTAGGTTTTCATTTAATTTTCTTTTTGCTGTGCTGGGGTTGAACCAGTGCCCTCTGGCATGCTGGGTGTCTTAGTTATTTTTCTCATTGCACTGATGAGCTGCCTGAGAAGAAGCAGCTTACAGGAGGAACAATTTATTGCTGTTCCTGGTTCATGGCACGGACCAGCTCCTATTCACAGCGTGAGGGGGCTTCTTGTTCACATCTTGATGGATCAGGAAGCCGAGAAAGAGGAACACAGCTGGCATGCTCCTTTCCCGTTTTCGTCTTGTCCGTGGGATGGAGCACCCACGTTCAGTGTAGACCCTCTCCCCTCAGTTCATGCTCCCCAGAAAGTCCCTCGCAGGTACTGCTGTCATGGGAGTGCCTCGATCCAATGAAAAGTGACCAACACACCAGGCAAGTACTCTACACTGAGCTCTATCCCCAGCTCTGGTTTTGAAACAGAGTCTGATTAAGTTTTGGAGAGAGGCCTTGAATTTGTGGTCCTCCTGCTTCAGTCTCCTGTATAGCAGGTCTTTTGCCACCAGGCCCCGAAGGTTTTCAATATCATATACTCTGCTTCTAGCTACTAAGTTGGCTTAAAATTAACTCAGGCTGGGGAGTATGCTAGCTCAGAAAGGAAGTCGACAAGGGACATTTTTGTGTGGCTGAGAGTGGGAGGAGGGAAAATGTCTTGAGAATGGGCCACAGGGCAGGGCATACCCAAGAACTCTTGAAAGCAATTTTATGAGTGGTGCAATGATGATTGGAAGTGGGAAGAGTTAAAGTCTGATTGGCAGCATAGCTTGTTGTGAAGTCTTTGAATGTCACATCAGGAACTTGTACTCCATTCTGCAACAGTGGCTGCTATGGTTTCTGAGCAAAAGAGCAAAATGATCTCATCTTTTTCATCTTTGTTTAAGACGGATAATTACATAAGCAATATGATTATGTAAATTAGGTAGGTAATGTGATCTAATCTGTTTTTAAGGCAGATAATTAATTTCAAGATACTAGATGGATTATCGCGTGGTAAGACTGTCGGCAGACTCCTGGTGGACAGTTATTAAGCATGATGCTATTTCACTTTTGATCTGTTTTTCTACTAAGTTTTTTTTTTTGTTTTTTTTTGTTTTTTTTTTTTGCCTGAGTTTTACCCTGCTAGAAAAGCTCCATCTCAACCGTATTCTCTAGCAGCTGGCATTATTTATAAATTCTTACCATTATTTATTTTTTAAATTTATTTCATTTATATTTTATGTACAATGGTGTGAGGGTGTCAGATCCCCTGCAACTGGAGCTTCAGACAGTTGTGCTCTGTGGTGCTGGGAATTGAACCCAGGTCCTCTGGAAGAGCAACCAATGCTCTTAACCACTGAGCCATCTCTCCAGTCCCTTGCCATTATTTATTCTGCAAAGATTTGCACATGGCTTAAAAGCAATGTATAATGTGGCTATAGTTTGAAAACCAAAGGTGGAGAAGACCAGACCAAATGCAAGCACACTAGCAGCATAAGACCAGCTACGACACACTTAAATGCAAACAAAAATGACTCTGGTGGACTTTCTTTCTGACCTAGTATACTTCCCAGGCTGGGTTAATTTTAAGCCAGTTGGCTCATTAGTGATCATGGATATTTTATTTCATGACAATAAAGCAGACTTCCCTTCTTTTATTATGCCAGCCACTTGTTTCGTCACCTCCCCCCCCCACTTGACAGAAAAAAAACCCAAAGTTTCCTGTGATTCAGCATTTCCTAACATAGCTGCAGGCTGAACTGCAGAGACCATTGAGTTTAGAGTTAGTTCAATGACTTAACATCACCTTTAAGAGGAAATAATATTAGAGGGTTTCAAAAATGTATCTAAAATGGCTCTTTGGATTTATTAAACTAAATTAGAAGATTGATACTGAGCATTCTGGTGGCTAACAGAAAAAAGAGAATTGCAAACTGCTCTAAAATTCAAATTGTCATAGGACAAAACCCATGAGGAACCAAGTGACTGGGAGTCATGAGTCTTAAGGCATGAATCAAACATTATATTTAAGTCATAGAGATCTGCTGCCTCTGCCCCCTGAGGGCTAAAGTTAAAGGCCTGACCCACCATGCCTGACAGTATCAGCAGTTTTAAAACATGTTAGAAGGGGTTTCAGGAAACTTTATAAATCTCTTATTATGTGCCTATTTAATTTGCAATATCTATGTATTAAATTTCCATGGTTATGACAAACATCCTGAGATAAAACACTTGCACAGAATACGTATTTGTTTTAGCTCACAGTTGCAGGAGTTTTCAGTTCAGGGTTGCGTGGGCCCTGTCATGATACAGTGCACCAAGCTGGGAACATTTGACAGAAGAAAATTGTTTACCTCATGGCAGCCAGGAAGCAGAGAGACAGAGAAGGGGCTAAGGTCTTAATATCCTCTTCAAGGACACTCTCCCAGTGGCCTCACTATACTATGGCTCAGCTTTTAATGCTTGCATTGCCTCTTATGGTTGTTGATCCAAACCACTACAGAGTAAAGTTGTAAAGGACCATCTGTTTTACCCGATTGATTTGTAACAGAGTCTAATGATGGTGGTATCCTTGGTGCAATTTTTATCTTTGTAGAATAAATTATTACAAGGTCCCAAGAAGTCAGGAAGCCTACAAAGTCAAGCACTGTGCTCTTGTCTATTCTGGAAAACTCTTGTCAGTGTTGATGCCCATCATCAATATTCATTTCTTCTCACTTTTGTCTGTTTTTTTTCAGCAAAGATCTTGTTTTTGAAATATAGCTGTTCAAGACAAATGGCTAAAGATAATTTTCAGGGAAACACACTTAAAGTGAGACCTTTGACAGCCTTGTGCTGAGCAGTAATGACTCTGCTGTATGCAGCTGTCTGAGTCCCATGATAGACAAGTTTCTCCCATCATAAAAGGAACCCAAGTCATCAGCGTATATCCCCCACCTCTCTCTCTTTCTTTTGTAGCAAGAACAATTTGATGCCTAAATTTATGGCTTGAATTAAAAGCTTAGGATTCTGAGATCCATAATTTGAAGAATACTATCTCATTCTTAATATCTTTTTTCCTCCCAAAGACTTCAAAGGAATGCATTATTTCCGTCTAAGCATCATCTTTCTGGTATGTAAAATCCTTGGCATTTAAGATAGAAGAATTCAATTGTATTTACATTTTCTTGGCTCTTGCCTACCCTATGCAGGGAGCTGTGCTAAGAACCTGAAGTGACACAGTACTGGCATAGCTTAGGAAGGGAAACCAGAGCTCGAAGGAGTCCACAGAGCCACGAGTACAGCCCTGAAGCACAGGCCCCAGGCATTATCCCAACCCATCCAGGATAGAGAGATTTGAGAGTGGTGGGATGCTGTGATATACACAGACAGGAGTAGGGACTTTAGGAAAATTAAAGTGCACTTACCGCAGTCAAAGTAGGTATGGTGTGTTAGGAGACATCTTTGACAATGCCACAGATTTCATAGAAGCTGATATTAGGTGACAGGCATAAATATTTCCTTAACAGAATTATGGAATGTCACCAAGCAACACCTTCCAGTAGCTCTCAAAAAGGAAACATCTTATTCCTCTTTCTGGATCACGTAGAAGCTGTCTGGGAGAGAATTAAGGTAGTGTTACATACCCATGTGCACAGCAGTTAGAGACAGCAAGCCCTGTCCCAACGATCTGAGCTGGCAGAGAGGTCAGCTCTCAAGTGTCTCAATGAAGGAGAGACTGTTGCACTGTGTCCCCAGGGAGCCATCACCCTCCTTTTCTCTGTCTCCTCAAGCTGTGATAGATTTTTTTTCGGTTTCTCTTTGTTATCTGCAACTCAAGTAAAAAGGAGGTTAGGCATGGTTTTGTGACTGAATTTTCAAGAGAGGATGAACCTACTCTAAGATGGCATGACTTTTTATTTGAGGCATGTCATCCCATTGAGGTAATTTCTAGCAGAAGCTTTAAAGATTTTCTAAGAAACCAACTTGTTGAGAAAGCTTAAGCTTTGGTTCAGAAAATCCAAAGTAATGGAAGAATGGCAGGAGAGTGCACATAAAAATGATTAAAAGCACTTTCCAGTCTTCATTCAGATCGTTGACCGGCAGGACATTCATAACCTTGAACCCTCGAACCAGGAGGCTCAGTGGGAGAAAAACTACATCTGTGTAACATCAATCCGCTGGAAAAGTAGGAAAAACCCAAAGGGGAAGCTGGCATCTCGAGCTGTGAGATGAGCAAATCTGTATAAGTCCCCAGTAGGGGCTGAAGTTCCTTGTTTGTTCAAACAGAAGCTAAAATAGAATCCTGTGTGTTGGTAAAAGAGGATTGTATGGGAGGTCAGGGGAATTATGCATCCATCTCAGACATATCTTGTTTGAGTTTGAGTCTGCTTTGAAAATACAAAAATGATAAAAGCTGTTAAAAGTCTCCAAGTCTCTCTTAGGGCTTTTTTGGGGGGAATAAAGTAAGAACACATACAGGAGGTGTCTTGAGAAGGGAAATATGGAAGCAAACATTAATCGTCACTGTTGAGTACAGAATGCTTAGCACATGCCAGATGCGAGCTTTAAGTGTATCTTCCTGCTCTAGCACCTCTGTTTGATGGGCTGGGACACTGAGGTTTAGAGAGGAAAAAAATATCTAAAAACAAACATGGAAAAGGCAAAGAGTGAAGCCCTGGCCACCCAGTTCTGTATGTGGAAAGATTTAACAGGCGATGATCACACTCCAGCTCACCATTCTGTGATGTGCCTCTCCATGTTCTGTTGTTTCTTCTTCATTCCAAGCCATGCTTCTCCACTGTACACTGGCTCTTTCCCTCAACCTCACTGAATTCACTTTTGCGCCTAACACGTCTGCCTTCCTCCATTTTGCCAACCTTCCGAGATTTCTCCCCCAGGCCCTTCTGTGGAGAATCAATACTGTGCTCACCTCTGTATTCCTAGCTTCTGCCTGAATCTGGTCACTTGGGAAGTACATAAATATTTAGTCAATGAAGGATTGAATGAAATGAATTAAGTGGGTCAATACCACCAGGCCGAGTGAATCTCTATCCAAACGCCAGTCTTTCTCCAGTATCACTGGTATCAAAAGTTATGGTTTAGTTTAAAATAATGTACTTAGAACTGGAATATTTAAATCAAAAGCCATTAATTAAAATCTCAGTGGTTTCCTAAGTTAGTCATGTACTATAAAAATAGAATGATATATTATTTTGGTCATGGGAAATCAGCTGGAAGGAACACTGAACTGAGAGCAGGGACTAGCTAATGACATGGGAGTTTGAAGCTGGAAGCAATATGCAGATATTTGAGAAAAGACTTGGGGCTACTTCGTATTAATTTTTGTAGCATATGGAATATCTTGTCTCAATCTCATTTGAAGAATACAAAATTTTCCTTCCTACTTAGCTATGCAGAGTTCAATTTCAGTTTTATTCTGCGAGGGTACATGCCATGTTGTAAAATCCTGGAAGAAGAATCAATGCAAGAATAATTTTTATGTAAAGAGAAGTTCAAAATAAGTTTAGTTGAACTTTAATATGTAGGCAACACTGTAATTTTAAAATGAACAAAGTATTTTCATTTACAACCATGTTTTAAAATATTGGAAGATGACAAATGCAAGAATAATTATTATGTAAAGAAAAGTTTTAAAAGATTAAGTTTATGTGAACTGTAATATATAGGCAATATTGTCATTTTAAAATGAAAAAATATATTTTCATCCATTAAGAAATGACATAATTTCAAAAGTGATTTCATCATGCCAGAATTTTGATAGATAGTGTTACTCATGACAGTGAGATAATCTGGTTTCTCTTTTGTCTGTTTAGTATAAAGCAATCACTATGCCACCTAGCATTTATTAAAATTCATTGACAAATGATATACAACATCATCAAGGGAAATATGTCCCACTTACAGTATGATTTATCCTCCAATGTGGGGCCCATTTTCAAATGGCTTGGTAACCCAGACCATTAATTTCACATGCTCATTATAGGTGGACTGGCTGGGACAAACTGTGAGTAGTAAAATGGGGACATGAGTGTGTGGCCTGAAAACTATGAACTAGCTTGCTTTCTGTTGCTGTGATAAACCACGCGGACCAAAAGCAACGTGGGGAGAAAGTGGGATTATTTGGCTCATACTTCCCCATCACAGTCCTTCATTGAGGCAAGCCAAGGCAGGAACTTACGCAGGAGACTGGAGATGGGATTTGAAGTGGAGACCAAGACAGAATGCTGCTTCCTGGCTGGCTTCCAGGTTCAGGTTCAGTTATTTATCATATATGGCCTAGGACCGCCTTCCCAGGGGTAGTGTGGTCCACGGTGGGCCAGGCTAGTCTAATCAATCAATAGCCAAGACAATCAATCGCCCACAGATATGCCCACAGGCCAATCTTCAGCTGGGGGTCTCTCTTCCCTAAGTGTATCTAGTTTGTGTTAACTGACAAAAAAATGAAAACCAACCATCACAGACCTCCTGATGTACCATTTCAAGCAAAATTTCAGGCATACGTATCTCATACTCTTTTAATTTATTGGTATTTCATTTTTCCCTGGCTTACCTCAACTCATGGCTCTCTTGCCTCTGACTTAGGAAAGCTAGGATTTTAAGTGTGTGCCAACATACCCACCCATGAATTACTTATTCAGGAGATCGGAGTCCTTGTTTGTTAATCTTCCATAGCTATGCTTTTCTGGTTTCATCTTCATAGTGTCTGCTGTAAAATGCTTCTCTTCCTTGCATTTCCCATGAGCTTGAAAGTTAAGGCATAGAAGTTTAATGCCTCAAATTCAAGTTTTGGTAGCAATACTTTTTTTAAAAATTTTTTATTTTGTTTTATTTAAATAACATTTTTTTCATTTATTTTACATACCGACCACAGATTTCCCTCCTTCTTCTCCTCCTGGTCAATCTTTACTGCCCCCCACCCTACGCCATCTACTCCTTCCCATCTAACCGCCTCCCCTTCCATTCCTTCTCTGTCTCCATTCGGAAATGGGCAGACCTCCCATGAGCTTGAGCAAAACATAGCCCATCAAGTTGAGGCAGGACCAAGATCCTCCCTTTGCATCAAGGTTGGGCAAGGTAATGTAGCATGGGGAATAGGTTCCCAAAAGTTCGCTAAGTGCCAGGTACAGGTCCTGATGTCACTGCTAGGAGCCTTACAAAGAGAACAAGCTATGGAACTTCACATGTATGCCGAGGGCCTACGTTGGCTCCATGGAGTTTCCCTAACTGTTGGCCCAGAGATCATGAGCTCCCACGAGCTCAGGTCAGCTGTCTTTGTGGGTTTCTACACATGATCCCCCTGGCTCCTGCAATCCCTCTTCCCTTTCTTTAGCAAGACTTCTGGAGCTCAGCCCAGTGTTTGGCTGTGGATCTCTGCATTTGCTTCCATCAGGACGGAGGGGGAGAGCAACAAAAGAGATATTTTGATGCGAGGGGCATTCTGGGGTTAGGGAGAAACCTGGTCCTGGGGAAACCCCCAGGAATCCACAAGGATAACCCCAGCTAAGATTCCTAGCAATCGTGCAGACGGTGCCTGAACTGGCCATCTCCTGTAATCAGATTGGTGACTACCCTCGTTGTCATCAGAGATGCTCTATCCAGTAACTGATGGAGGCAGATGGTTATACTCTCCAAGTGTCTTTGATATCAACAATAGTTGCTGCCTGGGTCCAGATTTACTTGTTATAGGTTATAAAAGGTGTTTAACTAATATATGCTAATAAAAATCTTTTGTTTTAAAGAAGGAATAGTGTTTACCATGTCCTGTGCTGAGAACCCAGATTTCTGTGAAAACAGGACTCAAGTAGTTGCTTTAAACTAGGGATTGCTTTCTGTCATGGATGATGATTTTGAAGACTGCGGAGCATCACTGGCAGATGTGGCTCGATGACCTGTTTCCTCCAAACTGTCCAGCTGGCGACTACATGCTGTTATGCTTTTCTCAGTTTCTTGTTCTATTCATGCAAAGTACAAGAAAATAAAAAAAAATATCCTCAATTGAAAAACTAAGATTTCCCAATGGCATGATGTTTTGATTCTACCATTTTTTCCTTCACATATTAGCCATATTACATCTCCAAATTTTCCCTTCATTAATTACGAAGTACAGTTCAAACATGTAGGCCAAGATAACTCTTTGATTTCATATCACCTTCACCAGTTTTCAAGTTAACAACTTGGTGCCCAGCATCTTCTACATACAGCCAATGACATTTTATTTTTTTTTAGGTTCAACATTGACTAATGGCCTAACATGCTTTTGATGTGTTTCAGTTTAACTACAACTGCTATTTCTTTGATGTTCAAATGATCCATCATTGGTCAGTTAGAGATTCTTCAGCTTGACTCCTGCAGTCCTTTTGCCATAATACCTTAGACTTCATTTAAGGATCACAACATTTTAGGCTTACCTTGTACATTTCTTGCTCTAGAACTCCAGGCAGTCATTTATAAGAAGAACCGTGGTTTCTCTCTTTCCTTTTTTTTTTTAAATGATTCTTTGGGAATTACACATCATGCATCCCAATCCCACTCATTCCCGAGTCCTTCCATATCTGCCCTCTGCTCTTATAGCCTCCCCACCAACAAAAGAAAAAATAAATGCTAGTCTAAAAATTATTGTCTGCATCCCATTCCTGGGGAAGTTAATCCATTCCTACCATGATGGCCTTCATGCACTGACGTGGGCAGTGTCCTCATGAGGTCCCTCTTAATATTCAGTTGAACTTCAAACTGAGTCTTGGAGAGAACCTTCAAATCACAGTTCCAAGTGAACATTTATTGCATTTCACTTCAATACTGTCCATTCTTTTACAAATTTTGTTTCTATTTTTCATTTTCTCCAATTCCCCTTTTCATCATCATTTTCTTTATTATGTTTGTTCATCTGCTTTTCACCTTGTTCTATTTTAGTCTGCATTCCTGGGTTGCTGGTTTTTTTTTTTTTACTTTGAATTTTTCCTTAAACATTCACAGCCCATGTTTCAAACTTTTTCTAGGCACCTCATTTTCTAATTCCAAACTATGATCCAAATAAGCTTCTCTTCTCTGTCAGTCACTGAGTCTTAGTTATTGTCCCATGGTTTCTACTGTTTTCAAACTCTCAAAGCTCAGTTGAAAATAAAAGGTTAAGATTTTCATTGTTTTCTGCTCTTGTCTTTATGATATGATTTTATTGTCTGTAGGAATGATGTTCTGTTATTATCATTTCTTATGAGAACATGACACAGGAGTCAACTAGTCATTATTCTGGTTCTCAAGTGTTCCCAAAGAGCACAGAAACAGACAACTTCCTAGATTTGGGGCTGTAGAATCCCACTTTCTGTTGCCAGTGTGCTGTGTTTGTAGCTCAGGGCAGACCCATCTGCTGTGGTCTTAGCCCTTCTCTTTTGTCTGGGTGTCCCTATTCTGTTCCATTTCCACATACTGCCTTATACTTTCCTGTGGTATGAAGATTTGCCCTAATTTTCTAAGGTGACATTGAATTCATTATTTCATCTTTATATGAATTTTAGAATCACAAAGACTTCCTTATCTTTTAAAATATATTTTGATTTGAGATTTTGTGAAGGATCTGGAGCCTGAAAAGGAACTTCCCAATTTGGGTTATTGGAATCAAGAACACTTCCAGGACGATGGGCACCGTCCATGCTGAAGGTAGGCTTGGGATTGGGCACACTATATGCTCTGGATAAACCCTGTCCCTTTGAGACCAGGCACCATCCATGCTGGTCTCCTTCTTGGGGTCTTAGCATCATTATTTCCCCTGGAGAGAAGCCCCACAAATTTTGATAGTAGACTTCTCCTCCCCCATTGTACTTATGTGGAGAGTGAGCTCTTGTCTTGGGATTGGCTACCACTTTTGCTGAAGATAGAGTCTACCTGATTAAGATTGGGCACCTTCCATTCTGAGAATGGTCCTGACTCCTACCCTGGGATTGGACACTATTCGTGCTTAGGGTTGAATTTTCTCCCTTGGGATTGAACACTATCCATGATGAGGGTGAATTCTTCCCCCTGGGAATGGCCACCTATTGATAACTCAACATCTAGGCTGCTCATTAGATGTCCCTTGCCTTTCCTTAGCCCTTTCTCTTACTTGTGAGCACAGGTATCCTGTTGTTCTTGGTGATTTGAAGCCTGCTGCTCATGGGAATACTATTTTACTTTTGTTGTACATGTTGACTTGAGTTTGTGTCATGTTGGCAAAAAGCAGCCAGCATAGAAGGGAACAAAACAGGTGGTCCTCCCCAGTGTGCATGGGCATCATCTATTCTTATTTTTATTTATTTATTGCAGTACTGAAGATTGAACCAACAGCCTTGCACATGCTAAGCAAGTACTTAACCAACTGAGCTGTATCACAGCACCACAGAAGTTATCGAAAGCATTAAAGACCAGGATAGAACAAAAAAGATGAAATGCACCCTCTTTCTACCTGACTTGTGGGAGCTGAAACTTAAGCTTTCTCCTGCTATTGGCATACTGGTCCTCAGGTCTTAGATTCAGACCGTAATCTGCACCATTAGTTCTGTGACTCTCAGATGTGACACTCTTGTGGTTTGAATGAGAAATCTTCCAATTCTCTCACTTGTTTGAACACTGATCCTAAGTCGATGGGGCTATTTGGAAGGTGGCAGAACAGTTAGGAGATGGAGCCTTGCTGAAGGAAGTAGATCATTGGGGGTAGGGTGTGTGTTTGTATGTGCACGTACGCACATGTGCACACACATATGCATATGTTCAGGCTTTGTAACCCAGCTCTACGTCCTATTTATGATTTATTTATTGAGTATGAGTGCAGCGTGACTCATCAGCCTCCTACTTCTGCCATCATGCCTTCCCTGCCTGCTGTCATTTCTTCCCCTCCATGATGGACTGTATCTCTCTGGAACTGTGAGCCAAAGCAAGCCAATTCTCCTTCCTGTAAGTTGCTCTTGTCAGGGTATTTATCACAATTGGAAAAGAAGCTAACACCCTGGCTTTGCAGTGTCTCTAGCTGCAGAAAGCAGACTATAGTACTTCCTATCCTTGCAATCGCATGAGCTAATGTTTTACAATAAATCTCTTTATATATTCATTATGCAAGTGTATTTCCTATTGGTTGTCTTATTTTTTTATGAAATATGACAGATACAGGATTTTGTGTGTGTGTGTGTGTGTGTGTGTGTAGGTAGACCATAAGTCAACAGCAAGTGTTTTCCCCAGTTTACACCTCATTTTTTGAGACCTCACTGAATCTGTAGCTCACTGATTTGACTGACTGGCCAGTGAGCCTCAATGATTATCCTGTTTCCTAGTGCCCAGATTCTAGGTGCATGCTCACATGCCCAGTTTTTTTGTTTTATTTTGTTTTTTTTGGTGACTGATAGGGACTGAACTCGAGTCTTTGAGTTCATGTCAAACACATTGCCAACTGAGTCATCCTCTGAGCCCTATTGTCAAGTATCAATGTTAATGCAAAAATATCCACAGTGAACAACATATCAGCATTTTAGATAAAGTAGGACTCAGTCCCAGTTCCATGATGAGCCATGTTGGAGCCCGAGGCAAAAGGAAAAACACATCATTCATAATGATACTGTCTTTGTTTAAAAATTGGATATTTGTTCATCATGGTTGCTCTGCATTAATTTTAATTTACTAAATTGCTAGATGAAAAGCTTATTTCCTGGATTGTCAAGTGTTTTTTGAAGCACCCTGAAATTTTAGTGACTGAGGAGAGTACTTCACTGCCCTTGTCCTTCTCCTGAGCCCGCTGCGGTCATTTAGTCCCTCCATCTCCCCCTCCCTCAGCCCATCTGCCTTCCTGTTTTAGTTACCTTTTCATCACTGTGACCAAATAACTGACAAACACAGTTTACGAGACGAAGGATTTATTGTGGCTAATGCCTTCAGGAAAGATCAGCTTGTCACTGCAGGGCAGGACCAGCTCCTGGGGTGCACCTTGCTGGCACCGAAGCAGACCCAGAACCAGAATGCATGGGTCCAAAGCAAAGGAGCTACTAATCTCTGGCTCCACCACCCAGCATCCAGGTTCCTTCAGTGAGGCTTCAATTCCTTAAGCTTCCACGTCTTCCCTAAACAGAGTCACCATCTAGGGACCCAGTACTCAAGCATATGAGCCTATGGGGCACATTTCACATTCAAACCACACCTTCCAATACCAGGATCAGTATGGTGGTATTGGAAGCCCTGGCTTTTTTTCTGTTCCCTTTGGGCATGTGGGTTTAATTTTGTCTGTTCCAGAGTCAGCAGAGACTGAAGCATGTTTTACCAGCTGTCTCTAGAACTCCTACGGACCCCTCTCCCTTTATGGAATGCATCTCAATCTCAAAGCCTCTTGAGCTTCGAAGCCTGGAGGACCTTGGACAGCACTTCTTTTCACTGTTCATGCCCGAAATCCCTAGAGTACTACTAATATAGCACAGGTGTCCAGAGTCAACATTCACAGTAGGTTTATAATAATGGAAGAGAAGAGCACACAGACTTCAAAACCTGAACTGAATAATAGATGCCTTGTTCCTGCCCTGGGGAATTTCTCATGGGCTGTACTCTGATTTGTCCTTTTCTCCTTATTCAGAACACAGTGTGACACTCTAGAAAGTGTGCTCAAACTTTGGACACTGCAACACAAGGCTGTTACCTACAAAATTCACATTGAAGAACCATGCAATCAAGTTACAAAAAAATCACAAAAAATTTTATTTTTAAATTAAGTTTATGCATTTTTGTTGTTGGATCCTTTTAATATCTGTCCTCACTCACTTGAAGCTGCTTATACCCGAAGGGTACATAATAGAGATGACTGTAAGCATGCCAGGTTTTACATGTGGAATATGCTGAACTAAAGAAAATTGAGGAAAAAACACACAAGAGAAGTTCTGTGCCATCTTGCACTGTACTTGTAGAGAGGTTTCCATCACTGTGGCAAGATACTTGAGGCAATCAGCTTACAAGAAAGAAAGATTTGTTCTGAATCACAGTTTCAGAAGTTTCAGTCCATGGTGGTTTGGCAGAGCATCATGATGGACAGTATCCAGCAAAAGGATGTCATTCACCTCATGATGCCTGAGAAAGGGGTAGAGAGAAGAGGAGGAGGGAGAGGAAGATGAGGAGGAGGGGGAGGGAGAAGAAAATGAAGAGAAGGAAGAAGAGGAAGAAGAAACCAAGGTCATAATATTCCCTTCAACTTCCAATCCTCAACAACCTCACTTTCTTCCAGACTGGGAACCAAGCCTCTAGCACATGAACTTTGGAAGACATTCAGGGTGGCGGTGGTGACACATCTATCAGGGAGGGTGATTTATGGCAGTCAGGGCAGGAAACAGATCCAGGGCGATGGTGGAAACCTTGCAAAAGCACCTTGTCTTCCACTGGTTTTCCTCATGTATTTTCCTTCCCACCCCAAAGCTTGTCACCTCCCTGGTCTTCTCACTTCTCTCCAAAGTTATTGTTCTTTGTCAAGATGCTACACACAAGCCCAGATGCTAGCCACCCGTGTGGCGCTATCACCATTGAGGTCTTTGGGGTACACACAATGTTCAGAAACCTTTTTTGTAGTTGTTAATTTGTATCTTGTCCATCTAATTATAGGGATTCAATCCCATGATATGCAGAAGGAAAAAAGCATTTCCACCCTTCTTCCTGTACTCCCTCTCTCTCCCTCCCTCCCTTTTTTCTTTCCCCCCTTCCTATTTCACTGTTTAGGATGCTGAGTGTACAGCAGAGAATAAGCCAAGATTCTGTCCTTTATAAAGTTTATGGCTGACTAAGGACAGATATAAAGTAAACAAGAAAATGTGTGTGTGTGTGTGTGTGTGTGTGTGTGTGTCCAGCAACTCAGGCAGTGGTAAGTGCTGAAACCACGCCCAACATGGCAGCTGGATATAGGGAACAGGGAGGGTTGGGGAACAAGACCTCCACATTTACCATTTTTAACACCTTAATCTCTCCATCAACTTCTCTTCCACATCTATCTTTACTGATATGAAAAGTGTGTCCTTTAGGTCATTCTTTCCTCTCTAAGTCATCAAGAACTTTTCTTGCATGTTGCAGTACCTGCTGAAGAATGATTCCCAAACTTCAGCAACACAGCCTGCAGATTAGACAAAGCCAAGTTTGCTATAGTGTTCAGGAAGGGAGAGAACTTCTTCTACCTGGTTACCAAGGGTCTTTGGGAGAGGGGAAAGATCAATTTCTATTGAGAGCTGGAAGTTTGGTGAAACTTTCAGAGCTTGATTTGGTTACAGGACAAATTATGTTTGACAATTTAGGGTTGGTGGCTATGCAAAGCAGGGACTCTGAGACAAGAGGGTCAAGTACATAAGGAAGCATAATCCTTTCTCTTGGTGTTTTCTACAAAACACTGATGGGTCTATCAGGAATTTTTAGTAATGAGCAATCAAATCACTTCCCAGGGTAGGAGTACTCAGGAATGATACAGTTACGCTAATAAAGCTGTAAAGACAATGGGACAATAAGAGGTGTGTTTATGAGATCACTCTGATTATAATAGTAAGTTGAATACATAGCCAAACCAATGTATTTCATTTATTTATTGCAGTGGGAATTGAACCTGGCACCTTGGGCTTGTTAGGCAGGCATACTGCCACCGAGTTATATCTCCAGAAACACTAGAGTTTGAAAGCTTTCTGTGATTCCCAAAAATCATAATATGAACTACATTTTTTTTAAGTTTTAAAGAGTCATGTTTAGAAATATGTGCAATGTCATGATTTATAAGTGATTGTCGGTTCCTGTTCTGACAGTTCAGAGATATTTTGACAGCCATCCTTTTTGTGAGGAACCTTTACAGTCAAAAATAAGACAAGAATGTTCCATCTGCCTCATCCTAAATCTATAGAAATAAAATATATGGAAATGTATTGTTATACTCCCTTAAATTGATGTGATCCAAACAGATTGGACTTGAAGCCAAAATGTTTACCACTAGATCATGTTGTCATTACTTTTTAAACATTTTCCCCCATATTGATGAACTTTTTTTCTTGAAACAGAGTCTCACTATACAGCCCAAGCTGACCTTCAACTCACTGTGTCATCCAGGACTTGTGACTGTCCTTCCATAGACTCCTAGAGTGAGTTTATTTCGCTCTTTTAAAACTTGAGCCCTGATTTTACTCAGCGCCTCATGGAGATGTGATCCACTTGCGATGGTGGTGGTATTCAGGATGGAGCAAGGAGATAGGGCTGAAAAGGCGTGATTGGCAAGTTCCCCAAAATACTTTTTAAAATGCTCTGGCCAATTTAGAGAAGTGGGTCATAATTCATGTGTGGCAGACCGGGCCATTCATCCTCTTTGATGCATTTCAGTTACTGCACAGCTGTCAGGCCAAGGAAGTTATAAATCTTCCGATGTGCTAACACTCACGTTTAATTAATACTAATAGGCAAAGCTGTCTCTAGAGGGAGATGATGTGATGGTGAGGATAACATCTGGGAAATAGATAATAAAGGTAGTGTGTGAACCAATTATTTCTAGATCAATCTGGTCTGATAGTTAATAGCATTATCCCTTGCTTGAGGTTTTTCAATAATTTGTTTTTTGTTTAGAGGAATTCTTCTGTGATTTGTATTTGGTCCTTTTATGCTTATTTTAAAAGACTGTAGACAGTTCTACCATTTCTTTGGAAAAGGTGGGAAAACCACACTTACACTCATCAAGTTTCTTATGCAATATTCTAGGACTGTTTCTCCCATTCTTGACATCCATCAGTTCATCCCTGTCCCAGACAGGTTCTTTGGGGCTCTGGGCTTTGGGCTATGACTGTGCCCAGAGGCTTGATTTCCAAATGGTCCTTGGGCTCAATCAAAGTCAAGTTGACTCAGCAGCATTGAGCAATGAGGCATTCATATTCCTTTAACTACTTCACCTTGCACTTTTGTGTGCTAAAAGATGGTCTGAATGGTGACTTTCTTCCAAAGGCCTTGAATCAGTTTCTATGTAGATAATGAACAGCCCACAGAGATTTCAGAAAACACCCACAGTGTGCATGGAAGACTCACTCTGGCTGTGTTCAATATATACTGAGTTTCTGAGATTCACTGATGGGTGATGGGGAAGAAAGCTTTATCAGACTTTTCTTTTTACACACACACACACACACACACACACACACACCTCACCTGCACAGTTAAGGTAAAGTCTGGCTAAGTGGCCATTTGTGGGATTTCAAATGTTAGTCTTTCTCAGACATGGACGGTTTTGAGTAATGTGTATCTGTCTATAAAGATGAATGAAGTGGTCCAGCAATGTTTCATCTAGGTGCATTTTTCTTTCTCTCCAGACCCCAGTGATGGCCTTTTCACTTCATTTTTTTCGCTTAAAGATTCCACTAATCTAACAATTGCCCTGTCTATTAACTTCAGGGGATGCATTTAAGGATTTCTGGTGGTAAAGTTCAATATCTAAACTAGGTGCAGTGAGAGAGTAACAATAACAGCTATAATAAAGTAGGGCAATTGTTATAATGTTGTCGTAATAGCTATGTGACTGTGGTTTATCTCTTTCTGAAAATATCTTCTTATACTCTATTCACTGAAGTCTGGACTCTCATCCTACAGAAAAATCAATGTCTGAAAGAAAGGTGTTGAAGATTTAGTCAGTGGGTGAAGAATAGGGGATAGGACGCCGTACTTACAAACCAACTTGTCAGCTCCAAGGGGATGAGGAGTGACAGATATGGGGCAGGAAGAATGAGGGACACATAGGCTGATAAATGGGAAGAACATTCAGGTCTTTTCTGGCAAGAAGGGAAGAGCTTCCAATCACAGTATCAGGTAGGCATCTTAAGTCTTAAAGGGGAAGGAGAAAGACTAGACAAATCTAGGTCTTGTTAACATCATATTCAACATCTAGACAAATATTTTCTTGCATTATCCATATGTCTATATGTAGAACTAAGTAGGAACTGATCCAAAGGTTAAGGCAGCAAAGAAGGTGAACATTACAAAAGCTAAGATGCTTGACCTTCATTGTTAATTTAATGGGATTATAATCACCATGGAAACACATATGTGTGTCTATGAGAATGCTTCCAGAAATGGAAAACCTAAATTTGGGCAGCATCATCCTATGGACTGGATGAATAAAAAGAATAAAGTGAACCGAGTGATAGTATTCAGCCCTCTGTTTCTGCCTACATATGTAATGTCACCAGCTACTTTAAGTTCTCACTGGCATGACTTCCTTGTCATGATAGACTGTAGTCTCAAAGGACAAGCCATAAACCTTTCTTTTTTAAAGTGTCTTTTCTCTGGTATTTCACACCAAGAATAAAGTAATCGGTACAAAGGCAAAGACACCAATCGTTTTCAGCTTCTTCAGTCACATGGTAGTGTGTGTTGGTCCAAGGGAAGCATCAGTGGTGTCAAGAAAAGTGGACACTGAGTCCCTGAAAAGTCACTTAGGCCACCATTATCATCATGATATCATCTATAGGTATCATCTATAGCAAAGCTTTTCAGGAACTAATAATATATTGTCCAGCCATGCGGTTTCCAAAGTCACTGAGTTTTAGAAGTCAGGTATACTAAATGATTTATTTAGGTTTTCCCTCCATAATATTTCTTCTACTTGTTCATCACTGATAGCTGAAAGCAGGGAAAGTCGAGTGTGGGTAAGAGGGAACACTAGCCAGGATCTCCACGAAGTTGCTCTAAAACTCTCCTGCTTTTGGCTTCCCATTAGGAGAATGGAATAGGATGCGTCTGCCAGTTCTCTTGCCAAATCAACCTTGAAGAAAGGAAAAGAAAGTGTAGATCTGAGAAGCAAGTGCAAAGATAGCATGAACTTCCTGGGAGCATGGTAGACATGGAATGAGTTGGGAGGGAGGTTGGGGAAAGACAAACAGCCTGGGGAGAACATTGTAGGAACATGGGTTGGGGAATAGCACTCGAATTGCTTCCTCCTTCCTTGATCTTGGGGCAATGGTTACCATATACTCTGATTCAGACATCAACTCTTTATAACCAATTCCTGTAGTGCTAGGATCTTAAATGCAATACCAGTGTAGAAAAAGACCCTTATGGAAGTGAGATATTTATAAAGTTAGATGAGGAGTGACCAGCCACATTTCCTTTATCCTGTCCTTGTAAACCCATAGAGTAGGCAGACTGTGGCCAAGGATGCTGCTAAATCGTGACACTTACCCTTTTCAAGTAGTTTACAGATGAATCTCTAACCAGAACAAGCACTCAAAAATGCCAAGCACAGTGTGTGTGTGTGTGTGTGTGTGTGTGTGTGTGTGTACAAAACAACAAACAATACCATACTACTTGGGCTGCAGCAGCAGAGTTGCAAGCTGAAAGCCTGTCTGAGCTGCATAGCGAGAATCACTAGCATTATCACAGAGCTGGCAATGTTCAAGTGGGGAAGGACAGAAGATGTTGCTGATGCTTGGGCATCTCTTCCCCTCCCATGCAAAGCTCTGATGACAGCATGTGTACCAAACACCAGGCCTGCTCAGAAAAAAAGGTGTCTCTAAAGCTTCCCTTCTGGGCTTATTGGCCAATGGATAACATTTCCTGCCAGAACTGGTTATTTTTTCAGCTGCACCAAGCACTGCTCTTTTCTGAAAGAACATGCAAATTGAACAACACAAGGTTTTCATTGCATGAAAGATGCCACGAACAAAAGGAGAAGTGACAGGTATTAAGAAATTGCTTGACAATGCCCCAAACTGACAAGGGACCAACACCTAGAATACAGAATGAATTACAAAGTTCTGCAAATCAACTAGAAGGGAGGAACCCGAACATAAAAACAAGCCGAGACCGTGAATAGGCAATTTAGAGAACAGAAAGCCCTAAAGGTTGACACACACTAAAAGGCTGCTTAAATTCTTATTCATCAGCATTTAAGTTACATTACAATGAAAGGGTTCACACACAATAGCCTTGAAAAACAGCAAGGATATGGAATCCTGTGATTATGCATGGCTGATGGGGATATAAATTGGCAAAACCATGCTACAGAACATTCTGGAAGGAAACAATCGAATTAACCATGTGTATGCTCCAAGGCTCAAGAGTGTTATTCCTTATGATCTCCTAAAGAAGCTCATGAATAGTATTGCTCAGGAACATGCTTGTGAGTGTTCATCATGGTGTTCTGCTTTGTTTTTCTAAGTGCTGGAAGCAATCGAGGTATCCACTACTGGGTTAGAGGTCAGGGATGATGTCCTATGTCCACTCTGGTATTTAGAGGAGTGGCTAGAGAAAGGCACTGCATGAACACAGAGCAATGCCAACATGTCTTAAATCAGAGTCCTAAACACTTAGCACAAGAAAGAGTGAAATCTGTAGCACTGATATCTAATACTACTTATGTGAAGTCATAAGAAATATATACAATATCAAAATCAACAAGAATAAGCACAGGTGGCAGAGTATTCATCAGAGACATTGGAAAAGTTGACAGGGTAGTTGAATGGATAGGCAAGGAAATCAATGAGAATACAGTAGATGAAAGGAAAGAGTCTATAACAGACCATTGCTTAAAGAAATTCTAAGAAAATCTTAGAATGAATTGGTTCATGAAAAGTTCCTAGGTCTGAAGAAACACAGGTAAAGATGGATGGGAGACAGTATAAGTACATCAATTTGAGATTAGGAGACCTGCCACTCATAAGATTTCCAGTGAGCAGATTGTGTAACAGTTTCCTACAAACTAAAACATCCAACCTGGGATGGCTTATAGTTAAGACTCGGGAAGTAAACAACTCGTAAGTCTCAGGCTTCCTGAAAGTTACAAGATTCATAAGATCCTTCCCCATTATGTGAACAAGAACAATTTCTTTGGAGGAGAATCTTCAATAAGCAGAACTGTCTGCAAGCTATGCGGGGAAATCCATGGAAGCAGCTTTTGTGAGAGGTTACCAATGCTAAGGTAGGCTTTTTATTGATGTATCTGCCTTGTGTGATCCATGGTGCTCCAACGTGTGCTAGCTATACCCATATAAAACCTGAGAGAGCTTGAAAAGTAATTCTAGGAAACAAAAGAACAGAGTTTAGAAGAGTTTCTTGGTAGCCACAAATTTTTTTCTAGGTGGGCTCATGGCAAGCAAGGGCACCCCGGCTACATTAAGAGAGGTGCAGTAAAAACTGCATGGCTTCTTTAAAAAAAAAAAGTGGTGGCTTCCTGGTTCTCCAGCACAAAAGGCTCTAACTCTTTCTCAGGAGGTCCAGCTTTGATGCATTTAAATGAGGTCTGTTAGCAGCATGTTACAAACTGCTTAATGGCTCAACATAGACCCGCTGCATACTTGGAACTGGGGTAGTGTATGTGACTTGCAGAGTGATGAACATGCCTCTACCACGCTGTACTGGGTGGAGCAAGAAGGCAGGGCCCTGTTGGCCCTAGCTACACCCACTTAACATAAAAAAGTGGTTTTAGTCAGAAAAGGATTACAGTTACACAATAAGGACAGATTCAGGCATAAAAGACCTCTAAGTGGGTCACAGTGTGTTTAAAAAATGTATGTAGGCTTGGAAGAGAGAAGATAAAGAGTATAGAGAGTCATAAAAAGAAGTAAATGGTTTAGAAAAAAATATAAAACAAAGTCTTTAAAGAAATAGAGTACAGGCAGTCATAGATTAAAGGAATAAAGATAATAAAATAAATATTAAAAAGTAACAGAGTAAAAAAATAATAAGCCACATAAAGATGGAAAATACACAGAGAGTCTGGATTATTTATACTATTGTGTTTTCTTTGAATATTTTGACTGTGAAGAAATTAAGTAACCAACAAATATACTTTAAAGGTATCTTGTCATCAAAATTTGGGTCTAAGGATATGTTGCTTTAGAAAAGAGGTTCTTCTTTTGTTTCCACAGAGGATGAGAACCTGTGGAATTCTTCCAGACTAATGTAGTTTGATGGGCCAAGACCCTCTGAAAGGTCGCCTTGAACACCCCTCAAAAAATTAATTCCACCAATAAACAGCAGGAAGCAGTTTGGAGAACTACTCTCATATTCCCAAATATTGTTGATAAATGTTTCTTTACATTTAAAGGGGGATAGGCTATGAGATGAATACTTTGCATTGGTATGGCTCTTGCTTTATTGATACAAATTTAAAGTCAATTTTGTTATATGTATTTTTCTGCTCTTGATTAAAGTTTTATGTTTGTGCAGCTCATTTAAGAATGTAATGTATAATTAAGAAATATAGGTTAATAGAGAGTCATCTATAATAGTCAAGCTTGTAGTCATGTTAGTTAGGTTTTCTAGATATTTAGAGATATATTTCAGTTAGATAGGTATTCTTCAAACCCTTCAAAGACTACAGAATATGGCATTTAAAATGTTTTAGAAACTTAGGACTTTTAATGACAATGAGACACATCTGCTCCTGGCAGCACCAATGACTTCACTAGATGATTGGCATCAAAGAGGCTTCTTATGGCATTTGCTAGCCATTTGGGCAAGAAGCTGCTCTTGCCTGGACTGCTTGATGCTATGCTGTAAGAACTGGCCATGCAGGACCCACAGAGAAATGACTGCTGAACTTGCCTAAAGGTGAGATGGTCCTTTGGGGTTCCTGCTTCATGAGAAAGACTGACAGACATTCTGCAGTACACAGAAGAAACTGACTGACAAACTGCCAATATAGGCAGAACTGTCTTTGAAATTTCTTGCTTCATGGGAAAGTCTGCCAGATACTATGAGCCTGTGGGTTGACAATGGGTGCTCCAATGGTACAGAAGAACTTCGGGTGACTGTCCAGGCAGTGAGAGGTTTCTGTCAATTCTAGAGTTTTGGAAGTTGCTTACAATGCACTTCCTGTTTACTTAGTTAATATTATATCCTTCTGGAGTCTGATGGAGTTGAAGAATAAGATATAGTTACAGTTTTCCTTAGATATGATAACAGATAAAAATAGATATAAATATTGTAACTGTAATTCTTGCTTGATAACTGTTTTGTTATATGTAATTTTACTATGTTAAAGTTAAAACCTTCCTTTTTATTTAAACAGAAAAGGGGAGGTGATGTGGGATTCCCCTCTGTATGCTATGAATACCATTGGTTAATAAAGAAACTGTCTTAGGCCTGTGATAGGGTAGAGTAGAGCTAGGTGGGACAACTAAACTGAATTCTGGGAGAAAGGAGGTGGAGTCAAAGAGAAAGCCATGAAGCCACTGCCAGAGATAGACATGCTGAAACTTTCCCAGTAAGCCACAACCTCATGTCAATACACAGATTAATGGAGGTGGGTTAATTTAAGATACAAGTTAGCCAGAAAGCTAACTTAACTTAAGCTATTGGCCAAACATTATTGCAAATAATATGGTTTCTGTGTGATTATTTTGGGCATGAGCAGCCGGGAACAAACAAGTGGCCTCCCTACAACACTTGACCTTGCCCATATTACTATCCACAGTCCCTGTAAACTCACCGGTTCACTAAAGTAGACTTGGAGTTGTTTCTTTAGTCCATTATCAGTGCCCTATATGGGGTGGATAGATTTTTTAATTGCTCCCCAGGAAAAGTCACATGACAAGGAAGGAACTAGAAGCCAGAGTGAATGTCACCTTCCTCCTGTTAGTCTTAAGAAAAATGAATAATCTTTAGATTGAAAAAAAATCAAGGTCAAGAACTAAGCCACACAGGGTCCCTTTTCTTTCTTTAAAAGGAAAGATCTGTCACTGAAGCCTGGAGTACAGGAGACAGTGGGGCGGCTCATCCGACCTCACCAGGGAGGTTCTGAAGCCACAATTAATTGGCTGCACCTGGACTAATTTCCCCAGGTATAATTTGTCTAACCCTGAGAGATCAGGCTTTAAAACTGTGAGAGGTATCAAATACAGCAAGGAAAAGAAAGGCTGACAGGAAAACACAGTCATCCCATTTCAAAAATCGTCCGTGAAATAGCATTAAATGGCACAATACTGGCACAGTGCTTAATTTTCCACAAAATGCTTTATATGTCTATACTTAAACAATTTAAGTACTCCTTTAAAAATATTCCTAAACCCCAAAGTGCTGTGATTTTAAAAGGCTCTTCCTAAAGCTGTGATTTCTGGGTCTGATTTTGCTATTGAAAACAGTCTCCCATTGAAAGCTGCAAACAAATGAAGCTCAGTAACATCATAAAAATTACAGAGCATGGCTGCAAAAGAGACCAGTGGAAGAGCATAAATCTCTGTAGACGATCATATCATATAGACATCAAAAGACGCCAAAATCTGTATCACACCATTGGTAAATACAAGCAGGTAAGGAAAGCAGCTACTTTGAATTCAGAAAACGGCACATCTTTTAAGTGAGGGTTCCAGGGAAGAGCCGGCATTTGAGGTAGATTTAGAAAAATAGGTAGACTTGGGGATATGGAAAGGGCATTTCATGCAAAGGGATTGACTTGAAGGAAAGTTCAGAAACCATGAAAGTAAAGACATGTTTGGGAAATGGTAACTGGTCCTGGTATTCAGGTTATAAGTTTGACCGTCACAAGGAACAGTGATATGACAACTACTAAATACTTGGTACGGCTTTCCCGGGCTCTGAGACATTCTCAAGTGCAGAAACTGACCGAGAGTTAGCAACTGGAGTGACACAGTGACAAACACAGAATGCTAAAGCTCAGGCGTCTGAGTCCTAATCGTTACAAGAGAGTGAAGGTTGGCTGGAGATTGCCAGGTTTGTTCCCAATTGATTGGCAGTTGAGGGGTGTTGATGTATTGATTTCAGGTCAGGCACAGGGCATGGCTTTGCAGGAACTCTAAAGAGACATGTTTTGGTAGTTGAATGTGGAATGGGTCAGATAGGGCATAAGTCCTATGCAGTCACGGAGACTGTTTACTAGAGGAGGGACATGGTGCAGAGGAATGAGGTGTGCGGAAGAGAGAGAGGGCCATTAAAGAGGAACCTGGGACATGTATAAGGCGGCTAGCAGCTATGGTGTCCCGTGACCTAGGGAGGCTGTGGGGAAGGCACAGCCTGAGAAGAGGAGCTGGTGAATTTAGGAGCCTGAGGGAGGTAAGTGCTGGTGGACAATCAAAATGAAGATGCCATGGAGGTGTCTAGAAATGGGAGTTCCTACTCATTCAAGAAGAAACAGACTGGATGACCCAGAGAATCCTAGAGGGAGGTCAGGGAGGACTGGGCTTGGGGGGAAACACCCAAATGTTCTGATAGGTTTCCATCCTCCTACTGCTCTCAAATTCCAGCACACAACACGCTCACTTCACTAACAGACCGTTTAACTGACCAGTACATGACTTGTGTGAGTTTAGGACAAGGCATGCTGACCAGAGTCCCTGGAAGAGCTGTTCGTAGGTGCCGGCTACCCATCCCTCTTCTCTCTGTAAAGAAACCATTCTGTCTTCTTTCTATGGCTCATTCCTGTGGTATGTGTGGGCGTGTATACAACCGGTCAAACCACCCACCTCTTCTAGCTGCAGATTTTCGTGAATAAGCTCTTATTTCATGCTTTCTGGGGTTCCTGTTTCTGAAAACACTCTTCATGTGTAGGTGGCGCCACTTTGCAAGTAGAGCTTGTCTTTTTTGACTAGGAAAAGTAACGTTTTAGTCAGGCTTGCCCGTGGTCTCAGAAGAGAATGTTATACATTTTTGCATCTGCCACGGTGGGGATTCCCACAGGCTCTGCCATTGTGAGACTCACAATTAGACTTTTAAGAAATCTAAATAATGCAAAATTTATTTATAAGAAACCATAATAATCACATATATCTTTGGGGATAATGTCTCACAACATAGCCCAGGATGACCTTAAATTCTTGATCCCTGCCTCCACCTCTTGAGTGCTGAACTTAGAGTTATGTGCCACAATACCCAGAAATAGTGCATATTTTACAAGGGAACATGTAATCTGTGCTTAATAAACAGCATCTCAATTATCCATTCATTCTGCAAATGCTTAGTATGGTCTATTTTAGTAAGAGTACAGTCTTGAGTGATGGAGATAATGTATACAAGACGGTCAACATTCTCATCTGCAGAGAAACTGGACTTCCACAATTTAACCAGTTTCTTTAGATGAAATGATTAATAAAAAGGGAAATAGGAAAGGAGAGTATGGTTCAGTGGATAGGCACTTTGAGTTATCCTTGGGTTATTGGGTTTGAGGATTAGATTCCCCCGACACACACACACACACACACACACACACACACACACACATGCACACACACACACAATACACTCTCACATGGTGGTTGGGGAATAGAAAATTTGATGTGTTTCTCAAAATAAGTTATGCTATCCTGCTTTTGTTATTGAAATGCCATACATTCTGGAATGTAGTTTGTTTAAAAATGAGCTGATTCTAGGTGGGGGAATCTTACCTGTGTGGGGAGCCATCCGCTCATTCAACTTCTCCCACCTCATTGTCGACTCTATAAAGTGATGATGTCTTAAAATGGCAACTCATTCTCTCCCTGTAATTTTAGAATTTGCAATCCTTTGTATTAAAAATTAATTCTCCAGATGTCCTTGCTTTTAATTAAATCTCTAAACATTTTTGGAGGTATTGGTTTGTTCTGACCTCCCGATCTCTACACTACCAGCGAATCCCTCCAATTTGTATAAATGCAGCTAAAAAAATAAACTAAAGTAAATTCTTTAGTTTATAGGCATTTTTGCTAAAAACATAGGTCACAATAATATACCAACATTATTGTACTTGTGTAAGCTATTTTTAGGAATAAATTAAAAATAATTAGGATATTAGAAATCCTAAGTCAGGATGAAATTGTAAGACCTTGGTAACATGCTGTTGCTCCCAGGAAGAAGGGAAAAGTGTCTTCCTCTGAGTGGACACAGGGTGATGTCTGATGCTTCCCGAGCAGACAGTACAGATGCCTGAGTCCATTGCTGCTAATAACTTGCTCTGGGACCAGGAAAAGAAATCATTTCACTTCCTACTGGCTGGGCTTTCACAGCTGGAATAGAAAGGGTAATGATGAGGCAGGAAAGAAAATTCTAGCGCCTTTCACTGTTTTGCAGCATTCCAAACACAAAGCATGATGTGAGCCTCAATGTTCTTAGTATGTAGTTCATACTTAACGTACATGTTACAAGCTTGATAGAAGGAAAACAAAATGCTCAAATAAAAATTGTGAAAAGCAAGCAAGCATGAGTGTTGTGGAGGAGGTCAGGGATAGAGCAGAACACTGGCTGAAGGGAGATCTAAGTTTAAGTGCCCCAGAGAAAGCAGAAAGAGAACTCAGAGTGGTCTTCATTCTATTATTTTGGTGATGAAGTAACTTTAATTAAATTTGTATTTTAATTAGATAGTCGTAAGATGTTAAATGTCACTGAAACATCTTAATCGAGTTAATGAGGTGAGGAAATAGGGCACAGAATTCTAGCTAGGTCAAACTTGTAAGGTCTATTATCAAAACAGAGAAAATGTAATGGTATCCTTCCCATAACCCAGAGAATCAAGCCATTAAAATCAGGTGCCATTGAGCTCAGGTAGAAAATGAGAATCATTCAGATATGCAAAACATAATTAAAGGAACATTTACCAAGGGAAAATTAATTAAACTGAATAAACATATGGGTTATCTCATAACTTAAATGTAAGATTACCACTTTGCATATCATGTGGCCTGCAAGAAAATAAGAAGCCTGGTTTTTAATGTGTTTTTGTAACAGAGATCACTGTATCTGGTATGGAGTCACTGACCCCAGAAAGTCAATGACAGAAAGAGCATAAGAAAATGCTCTCAGCTACATCAAAAATGGGTGATCTTATCAACTGTACTCTTAGGGAAATGCTGTTTATGGTCTACATAAAAGAGATAAAAGTTCTGAAATGATATATTTCACTATCCAGTGTTTTCTTAGCTAGTCATGGCCCAGTACTTATGAAGAGGAGGTAGGAGGATCAGAAATTTAACATTGTCCTTGGCTACCTAATAAGTTTCAAACTGGTACCAGCTACATTGAAATCCTGCCTCTAATTGAAAATACAACAATAAAGATTTTCCTAAATATCAGAATTCAAGTTCCATTCATGTGATTTAACTTAAATGCCTCCAAACCTTAATTTTCATCTTCTACCCCAGTGGGCACGAAAGGAGGGTATCTAATTTCTGTGCTATTTTCCAATCACAATAGGGCTATTTGTTAATCCCTAAATGACTGCCTCTGATTTTCCATTTGGATAGCCAGTTTCCCATTTTTAGCTGTTGAAAAAATTAAGACTCCTTATGGGTACTTGATTTTCCTCTATTGTGCTTTTTCTGGGCTCTGCAGCTTGCTTTTTAAAAACTTTGCTACTGATCCAAGAAACCTAGTTCACCTGTGGGAAGAAATGGTGAAATGCACTGCACTTTGAATAATTTACAGTATCTTTTAAAGGAAAAAGAAGTGAATATTTTATATTCAGCAGCAAATGAAATGTGTACAGTATTTATAAAAACAGCATAAATACTTGATAGGCTTCTGGGCCATTACTTTGGATCACCTTTTACAGGATGCATTAGGTACTTATGGCCATCACGCCTCCTTTGTGCTGGCTTCTATTCATCAGAGCAGTTGGTAAGCACAGCGGTTTTCACATCACACTAGTCGCTCTGGGTCAGGATTTTTTTTTTCAAGAGAACCTTCCTCTCCTCTCAACCCCCACCTCCCCTCTGCCTCCTCACCCCCACTCCTCCTCCATTTCAATTCAAAAAAGGGCAGGATTCCTATGGATATCAATAAAACATGGCATATCAAGTTGCAGTAAGACTAAGCACCTCCCCTAGTATTAAGGGTGGATAGGGTTACCCAGTATTGAGGAGTAGGGTCCCCAAACCAGCAGAATTCTTAGGGACAGCCTCTGTTCCCACTGTTAGGAGTCCCGCAAGAAGACCAAGCTACATAACTGTAACATATATAAAGAGGGCCTAGATCAGTCCCATGCGGGCTCCCTGGTTGTCGGCTCTGTGAGCCCCTGTGAGCCCAGGTTAGTTGATTCTGTGGGTTTTTTGTGATGTCCTTGACCCCTTTGGCTCATACAGTCCTTCCTTCCTCTCCAGTAGGAGTCCGCAAGCTTGGCCTAATGTTTGGCTGTGGGTCTGCATCTTTTTGCACCAGTTGCTGCATGAAGCCTATCTGAAGACTATTGGGCTAGCCACCTATGAGTATAGGCTTCATTACATGGGCATTTTTTCTTTGGGTGTGTTTGGTTCTATCCTAGGTCTCTGGGTTATCCAGCCTCTGGGTCCTGAAGCTACAGGCAGTTTTAGGGGTGGGCTCACTCTTGCAGAATGGGTCTTAGGCTGGACCAGTCATTGGTTGGCCACTCCCACAATCTCTGCGTCACCCTTACCCCAGAGGGACATATTTTTTAATGTGTAAAAAATGTTAGCTTATTACAGAGGTGCTCAAACACATTTTCCAATCTCTCTCTCTCTCTCTCTCTCTCTCTCTCTCTCTCTCTCTCTCTCTCTCTGTGTGTGTGTGTGTGTGTGTGTGTGTCTCTCCTCTTTCACCCTCTCCCCCCCCCCCGCCCCTGTGTGTGTTTGTATGCATTTGTTCACATTTGTAGAGGCTGGAAGACAACCATCCTGAAGTCATTTTTCAGGAGCAGTCCAACTCTCTTTTCTTTTTTGAGAGAGGGTCTCTCACCAGCCTAGAATTCTTTGATTAGGCTTGGCAGTAAATCCCAGGGTTCTGCTTGTCTCCACCCTCTGAGGCAGTATTCTGAAATTTTTGAGTTGGGGTTCTAAGGGGGACCTTGCTCTTGTACAGCCAAGCACTTCACTGACGCTTCCAGCCTTCCAATATTTAGGACTATTGGATCAGATTAGAGCAAGTATTCAGGAATGGGAAAGGTAGATGTCGCTCATTCAATCTTTAATTTTTATTTTTGGATGTAAGCACCTTTATACTTCAAAAGGAATACCAGCTTTAACTCAAAAAGGATATAGGGCCAAGTTTTGTGATTCCATTTGCTAAGTATATGCAGGATGTGTATACCAGCACATGTGTGTGTCTGGGTGGTTCTCTATATTTTGAGGGCCTGGGAGGATGAAGAGAGTCTCTGGCAGGGTGTGCTGTCCCTGCTTTGCCAATGAGAAAATTCAGAGAGGGTAAGTAAGGCTGAGCACCACACACCCAACCTGCTTGGATAGAAGCCTCATGCCTTTTCACTTAAACAAGGGGCTTGGGTGTTGGACTAGGTATAGGCTATGGCACAGACCATGAGGAAGGCTATTCGAATCTCAGCATTTCATTTTTGCATCCCATTTTTTTATTAAGGAAATGTGTCCAACTGAAATTTTAATGAAAAGAAGTATTGAGAAAATGACCTGATAGAATTTTTCATTCTATGCCCCAAATGCTTAGTTTCTGTTTTTTCATTATAGTTTATTCTGCACCACTCAGTGATGGAAGCTTCTTTCAGTCTTCATTCTTTCATCATAACTATTACTACATCTAATATCACAGAAGACCAATGAAATATTCAGGGGGAAAATCAGTAGTGGGATAAAGGTCATGCATATATCATAAACATCCAGCAATTTACATTTGTTTCTTTATTTGGCATATACTCTTTCAAAGTGTTCTAAGCACTGAGAATATAGAAATAGGACAAAGGGCTTCATACCTTTGTGAAGTTTCTGTGTAGCTGGGTTGATGGAGAATAGGAAAGTATATACAAAAGGTATTCAGTAATATAAGTACTGGGGAAGACATGAAGCGAGAAAAGGAAGGAAAAAAGCCTGGTCATATCGGTTTGAAGGGCAGTTCTTACTTTGTTCAGGTAATATATTTTGTTTTGTTTTTCGAGACAGGGTTTCTCTGTAGGTCTGGAGCCTGTCCTGGAACTAACTCTTATAGACCAGGCTGGTCTCGAACTCACAGAGATCCGCCTGCCTCTGCCTTCGAGTGCTGGGATTATAGGCGTGCGCCACCACTGACTGGCCTCAGGTAATAACTTATCAGACTGAAAGGGGAGAGAGGAAGTTCAAGCAACTTTTCTGGAAGAGAGAATGGGATAGCAGATGCAAAAGGACAGTGGCAAATTCATGCTGATTTCATTTCCCTTGAGCTTCATGAATTCTTTCCTTTACAATGCTGGAAAGACAAAAGGAAAGAAGAAAATTATTTAGGAAACATGGCTCATTCCCTAGTGTTTTTGAGTATTTTTCCTCAATCTGGAAAGATCAGACCGTAGATGGAGAGATGTCTGGAAGAAAGATGTCCTCAGGGAGAACTAAGAGTGAAATCCCTTGCGTCAAGAGAGCTACAAACTCTCATCTAAATCTAAAATCTTCTCAAAGTTTGTTTTGCCATGTAAATGAACAGTGAGGACCGTCACTCTGGTTCTTTGCCAGTAGGATGTTTCCCAGCTTTTTCCTCTTTGCATTAATTCTTACCCAGAAGACCAAACACAAGAACATAACAACTGATGACCTTTCAGTTATACTGATTTTTAGGGTATGACTAAAGCTTTTGAATATTTTAGATGGTCTCACTTAGTCTTAAAGTTTTAATGATATTAAGAAACTTATTTTTAAAATGCTGAGTTGTCTCACAGTCCATGAAGGACCTATGTGGATCATTTCATGCCACAAGCATACTGAGATGTTAACTCCTGATCTGAAAGGCATTATTGCTAAAGGGAGCTAAGCATGAGGCCTCCCTTCAAGGTTAGATTTTATTTAGTTTACAATTGCATTAGAATCTGCTATCAAATTCATCTTCAGCTACCAAAGATTTGTTTCTAATTCAGGATATCCTTTGCTAACATGGTCATAATTTCACTTCAATCATGGCAAGAAATTATATTTTCTCACATTGAACCCTCCTTGCATCATGCAAATAAATACTAACAGTTCTGACTTGGAAATCTCAGGGATTTATGGAAGCGTTAGGAAGTGAGTACTGTTCTTATTAGCTATATTTTTACATATAAATACTGAGAACTTCCACAGCAGGTAAATAAAATGCCTCCATTAGGAACCCAGGGAATCTACCTTGTAACTTCTTTCCCAGAATCAAGATTTTGCCCCCTCTTCTGGCAGTTTTATTCTGGGTACTTTGTATGTGAGTTGTCTTCCATCTCAGTCACTCAGATTTCTGTGCTAGTGTGATGTGAAGGATGAGGAACCTTCACATCACATGTCCTGAGACTTCACTGAAGTGATTTGGGGTAAGGTGTGGGTGAAGATGAAGCAGTCAGAGACAGGTAAGCCCTCCGTATGGTAGGGTATTATGATAAACATGGCCTGGTAGATTTTTGAGAATCCTTTAGAAACATTAAGAAAGTGGAAGGCGCAAATCAGCTTGCTCTCAGCTGGAAGCAAACAGGCTTGAATGCTGGAGGACCCCCCAAGGTAAGGTTTCAAAAGGAGAGCCTCACCTCCAGCTACAGTGAGTTCTGATCCAGGGTTGAATCTCCTGGGGTAAAGAGCAATACAGAGGATGGCAACAGTAGACAGCATGGAAAAGTAGCCGTGCAAATATCAAGATTATGATAGAAAGGAGTGGGACTTTGGAGGCTGTCTTGGGGATGTTTGAGAGGCTTATTCAAGAATCTTGAGTGCTCAGGGGTCCCTACCAGTCACTTCTAACCTGTGGCCCATGGACCACGTGGGGCCAAGAATAGCTGTGAATGCAGATGAATACAAAATCTTAACCTTGCTTAAAACAATGGGGGGTGTGTGGCATGTCCTTGAGTATGATTGTAGATGGCAACATCATGTGGCAGTGTTAACAAACTAGATACATCTGCATCCTTGTGGGCTGGCAGGTACCGTTCCCCTCACTGCTAAAAGAAAGCAGCTTCCCCTTGCCTCACCCACTGCAAAGTCCTCAAAGGTGGATATTAATATTATGGTATCCTCTTGTAGATCTGCCCTCATCTTCCTCATTGCCTTCAATCTATTACTAGGGTCCACAGCACACCTTCAGCAAGACAATGTTGTCTGCACTGTCGGGGGGAAGTGCTGACAACCAACAGCGGTGCAGTGGTAGTGATGCAACATGCCAGCAGTGGTGCAGCACCCCAGCAGTGGTGAAGCCCCCGGCAGTGGTGCAGCCCCCGGCAGTGGTTCAGCACACCGGCAGTGGTGGAGCCCCCAGCAGTGGTGCAGCACACCGGCAGTGGTGCAGCCCCCGGCAGTGGTGCAGCACACCGGCAGTGGTGGAGCCCCCAGCAGTGGTGCAGCACACCAGCAGTGGTGCAGCGCCCCAGCAGTGGTCCAGCGCCCCAGCAGTGGTGCAGCCCCTGGCAGTGGTGCAGCGCCCCGGCAGTGGTGCATCGCCCCAGCAGTGGTGCAGCACTCCAGCAGTGGTGCAGCCCCCAGCAGTGGTGGAGCCCCCAGCAGTGGTGCAGCCCCCAGCAGTGGTGCAGCGCTCCAGCAGTGCACATCTGGGTTTGGATCTCAAAAGTTCTGGGGCAGAAGAGACAGAATAGAAGACTGAAGAAGGGAGAATTTATTTATAATAGAGAACACTCTTCTGTGAACCAAAGTTTGAAAGTTTGATCTAGGCATATGACACGCTGCAGGACACCTGTCACTCATTCTTCGACAACCTGAAAATGCAGTGTGCAGCAAGAGCCAATGGCGAGATGCCAGGCTTCCCTCTGGCAGACAATCCTCAGGCACATGCTACGAGGCTCATCGGAGAAGTCCCAGCATGGGTCATTCACCGAGTCTCTAACTTGATGATATATTTTTATACTGGCTTGCTGTTTTCTGCTTTCCTTCCTTCAGGTCTTTTTTTATACTTTAAGCTACTGCACAAAAGCACTTGTCTCAGCTCTGCTTTCAGACGTGGGAGAAAGAACCAGCCAGGGCTGGTGAAGACAGCTTGTTGTTTAGAAAAACAGCAGCAACAACAATAAAACACTCCTCGGACTAATCTAATGTCCTCATCTTTTAGAGTCAGTTTGGGGTGCCATGTTTCACATTCTCTTGGTTTATTCTGCCAGATTTTATGAGTCTGAGTTGAATGCCTGACCTGTTGATTCTCAATGTTGAATTTCAATACATACACTCAAACACTGCATCGCCCTGTTTTCCCTACGGTCCATAGCTTAATATGTTCTATTCATGACTATTTTCTTTAAACATTTTCTAAACATAATTAAGGTGAGTTCTCTCACCTATAAATTATTAGAAAATGCATTTAAGAATAAGAATAGTTTAAATAATATTTTAAAACTTAGCTTATACATTTTCTGATTTGTGATCCATCTGTCATCTATCTATCTATCTATCTATCTATCTTTCTATCTATATTTGTGATTTGTTGGGGCTTACTTTAGAGGCTGAAACATGGCTAGTTTTTAAGAATATTATAGGAAAGTTTGAGAAGAATGTGTTCTTTCAAATTGTGCTGTGAAAACCATGTTTTTTTTTCTTGTATTTTTTATGTCTTCTTGAGACAAAAGAACGTTGACTCTGTGAAACCTGTTTTGTGTGCAGTTTGAATTTGTGTTGTCTGCTATTCCATACGAATTCAGCATCATTATCTCCACCTAGGGAGCGGTGCCTTTCATTATGGAGAGACCTCTTTATTTTCCACTGTGTTCATCATCCCTCTGTCTGTTTTAGCTTTCTTTTAGGTAGCAATTCCTTTGTATACCATGTTACAGACAACGTTTTACCTTACATGTTATTTTATTTATATTGATCTGGTCTGTGAATTTCTCAGTTTTAACTGGTAATCCTAGTTTATTTACATTCACAAAATAATTGATGCATTTGGATTTATTTATACCATCTTGTTTTTGTTTGTTTGTTTGTTTGTTTACTTTAAAAAAAACTCCTTTCTCTGTCTTTCTTTTCTTTCTTCTACTGAGTGGACTGATTTTCTTTAATTGCATCTTTTCCTCTGTTGTCTTCAAAGTCATTAGAAATATTTTTGTCAGCTGTCTTAACATTTTAAATGTTTATATTTAACGTAAAGGCAACTGCTTTCTTTAGCCACATGGTGGATGCTTTGATGGACTCCTTAAAATCTGCTTCCATGCTGCTCCCTTCTGTTGTACCCCGGTCCTGTTATATGGTTTCCTCTACAGTGGCCATCCTTTTATTTTATTTAGTCAATGATGTTTACCAGTGTCCTTCTTCACCTGATTTCTTCATCTCTTCCCCTGGGCCCTGTCTCATTCCTCTTGGCCTGCTCCTGTCATAATTTGTCTTTCTGTCCAGGGTCATCTCAGTGGCATTGCTGCCGTCACCAGCTCTTCAGTTATTACCACTATCTCTGTTCCCTCTTTTCTTTTTTTTTTCTACCAGTATTCCTAGTATGTAAACATTGGATTGTGGTAGACTAAAGACAGCTGTAAGCTTAGGTATGCGTATGACTGGTGAGTAACCCGGCCATAGTTAGGGAGTTATGTAATTAAGCAAACGAACACAGCAGAAGTAAGAGTGGAGTGTGGAGTGAAAAATCTTCATGGGCTCCTTTGAATATCTTTGTTGGGAGCTATGAGTCTCTGTGTAAGAAGTTTGGCTACCCTGTGGTGCTTATGGCAATATTCTGGTTGGTAGTACTTGGTGAGCCTGGCTTTTTAGCCACCTGTCCAATGAAACTTTATTGGACCCTGCTGACCATGTATGACACTGTGAAATAGTGTTATTTGAGTGGCGCCTGGACTCCTGGCCCACAGCATATTTAGATGTAATAAAATAGTTACTGTTCTGAATCACTGGATGTTTAGTGCACTGTTATGAAGCTATAGATGACAAGGGCATAGAGGTGCTTGTTCATTTTCTTTTTCAGGGTTGTAGGCTTCTTGTTAATTTTTTCCACCTCTTGCCCAGCAGGGTAAGCTACCAGGCCAGTGGGGCCTAGGGATCTGCCGAGCTCTACCTTTCCAGAGCTAGGATCATAACTACGCTTCCTTCCCCACACTCAAGTTTTCAGTGGAGGCCCTGGGACCACAATTAGCTTCTCATGCTTACATGACAGGCACTTCAGCCACTGAGTTGGCCTCCCAGCCCCTGAGAGTGTTTAAACTGAGTTCATCTTTGTATTAAATTTATTCACAAATTTATTTAATATTTAAAGATTTTATTTATTTTATATGCGTGAGTGTTATGTCTGCATATATGTATGTGTACTATGTGAGTGCCTGGTACCCACAGAAGCCAGAAGGTAGCTGCAGATCCCTTGAAACTGGAGTTACAGAGGGTTGTGAGCATCGTGGGTACTGGGAACTGAGCCTGGGTCCTCTCCAAGATCTCTTATCTGCTGAGCCATCTCTTTAGTACTTGTTTAAGAAGACGGTTTGTTATGCAGCTCAGCCTATACTGTGACTCATTCTATAGTCCAGGTACTACTTTAATTCATGATTCTCCTGCCTCAGCTGCTCCTAATGCTGGCATTAGAATGGCATGCATTATGCTTGGTATACATCAGTTCTTTGTTGTTGTATTTTGTAAAACATTCCTAAATGTACACGATCCAAGCGTTATCTAAACAGGTGTTCTGTCTCTTGGCTAAGCAGTCAGGGATTTCCTTCTCTTCCCTTTCATTTGGTAGATGTTTAGATATTATCTCTTTTAATATTTTCTTAGTAAAATAATGATTGCTTCTTTGACTGATAACTTTTATGGTTTAGCCATATATATTTAGCCTGAAGTAAGAGAAAAGCAATGCACATCTTTCATGCTGTCCTTTATTCTTTTTCTTTCATCTTGTTCATTAATCACCATGAAATGGAATTTTCTTTCCAAGACTTTGCATCTGCAAATCTTATATTTATATAGCAATATTTCAGAGGGATGGGGACAAGGATGGCTTCAAACCTGCTATGCAATTGACTATAACCTTAAATTTTTGACTACCTGCCTCTATCTCCTGAGTGTTGAGATTACAGGCATGAGTTACCAAACCTGACTTTAGGAGGTACTGGGAATCAAGCTGGGCTACTGGGCCTATGTATGTTATGCAAGTTATATATATGCAACTGAGTTATATCCCTAGCCTTTCGGTAGCTGTTTGTAAAGGAATCACAATGTTTTCATAGTTGAACTCTATTATTTATTCATAAGTCTACATAAAAATTATCTATCACTTGACTTCTTCAAGATCAAGACTTCTTCATTGTGAATTATAATTACAAGTCAACTAGTTACCAATAGGGTTGTATTCTGGGAAAAGCATCAATGGGCAATTTTGTTAGGGTGAAAACAAACTTAAATGATTTATCCTGCAAAAACACACCTAGTTCTTTTGATATAACCTATCTCATGAATTGAACAAAGTACATAATTTTAACACAGTGACACAAGTTTGTGAATTTAAATATGGAAAAGGTATGAAAAAAATTAGATGATAGGGATTTTAAAATTTCACTATAACCTTGTGGGACCATGTTGGTATATCTGGTCTGTTGATGGCTGAAACATTCTTATATAATGACTTGCTTGAGTTATTTTGATCGGTATTTTATGGTTAGGCTAGGACTTAGGTTGATTTCCTTTTGCTGAGAGACACACATGGATGTTACTTCCTAAGTATTTGAATATTTAAAAACATTTTAAATTTTTACATAAAAACATAACTGCTCCTACTTATGAACACTATCCTTTCTTAGAATAGAGTTTAGAGCTAAGAGGCCTCTGCTTGAACACTCTGTAAATGGCCAAGCATGGGGGAACACACCTATAACCTCAGTGTTTGAGGGACTGAGACAGAAGGATTTCAAGGTAAAGGATATTCTGGGATAACCAGTAAGGCCCTGTTTTCAATGCCAGGACATACCAACTGAAATAAAACAGAACAAAACAAGACAGTTTTGTTCCTTTTTGTTTCTGCTATTACCTGGGTGAAGGTGGAAGCCAGATCAGTTTTCCCTTACTTTTTCTGTCTGTATACCTTTAGAATTAAAGTCAAGTTACTGGTTCTTTATTAGTAACACTTTAGCTTGCCTTATTATAAGTTCTGACAGAGAATGGAGAACATCACAGACTGCCATATTTTTGATCTCTAAAGTTTCCAATGTTTAATTTTTAATGATTAATTTTGTTTTGTTTTTGTTTTTTGGGTTTTTTTTTTTTGAGACGGTTTCTCTGTAGCTTTGGAGCCTGTCCTGGAACTAGCTCTTGTAGACCAGGCTGGCCTTGAACTCACAGAGACCCACCTGCCTCTGCCTCCCTAGTGCTGGGGTTAAAGGCGTGTGCCACCAATGCCCAGCTTTTTAATGCTTAAGTTTAAAAATCACCTAGCATGTTTAAATCTATATTTAGTATCTGTCTCTTGTGCATATACTTTCCTGCTAATTAATGTATTTTTCATATTTCTTTCTAAGTGGTTTGAGGGTGTGAAGGTTCCTAGTCTAGTCTCCATGACACTGGTTCAGATTTTGCCATAGTATTTCTTCTTCTTCTTCTTCTTCTTCTTCTTCTTCTTCTTCTTCTTCTTCTTCTTCTTCTTCTTCTTCTTCTTCTTCTTGTTCTTCTTCTTCCTCTTCCTCCTCCTCCTCCTCTTCCTCTTCCTCTTCTTCCATTTCTGTGACAATTCTGAGTTCTACAATGATGGTTTTGTTGTTGTTGTCAGTTTAATTGTTATCATCTTCTATTGCTTTATACCCCCCCATTCATATTCCTTCTCTGGAGTCTCCTAAATAGTAGTTACATCCTATTACTTACCCGGGGATCATGAATTGGTTGTAGCACACATTTTCTTCTGAACTCTCTTGGAGTAAGTCTTTTCCCAGCACACCTCATTAATTTACCTTCTCTGGTTAGATCCTTTTCTTTTTATCATACACTTTGTAGAACTTTTGAGTGGTGTTTTTCTCTGTGCATTCATCCTTGCTAGAAGTCACATCTGTTTCTTTCTGCCACTTTGCAGTTCTTCCCTGTCACAGCTACACTTACTGAAACTTGGTTTTGCTTGAAGTCTCACTATTGAATATTTTGGGCTGCATTACTATCTGCTCAGAGTTTAGACTGTAGAGAATGAATAGATGGGGAAGAAAAATGGCAAGTTTCTGTACATAATCTCCACATACCCAGCCTTTGATCTTCAATCTATTGCACTAACTGGGCACTCCCTGGCCCTGCAGACTCTGGAATAAACCAGCATCCCCTGACAGAAGTCAGTTTCATATAAAAGCCAATGAGTCAAAGGTCTACCTTGTTTGGACAGGTAGGATATGTGATACTTTTCTACAGAAAATGTTGAGATATCTAGTTATATGTTAGCATGTAACTTGAGCATAGACCTGAACAGACCTGTGTCATATTATCATTGATAGCAGACATGATGACACACCTCCCCAATGTCATTGGCAACAGTGTCAGGGTCTTTTTTCCAGGCAAACCCAGGATTCTTTGATTTGTTGCAGAAAAGAGTTTCAGGATAAGCCAGAGCAAAACATAGTTGCAGTTTATTAAGGAGATGATGGTAAAGAAGACTTTGAACCAAGGGTGAAGATAAAGTTCTCAGGAATGATAATGACCCAGCATGAGTTTGTAAAGGAGATCACACCTTTTTTTTTTAACAGTGGTTGTATATGATCCTGTGACTGTCCAACTTTCACTGCTCAGACAGTTTAATTTACAGCAAAGTTTAAAGGTTAAGGATTTTCCCATTGCGAGGGGAAAAGTTGTAAGGTGTATTTACAAGGAACATGGTCCAGAATTAGGATGAGAAGGAGTGCAGAAACCAAGGTCACAGATACCTGTGGTGCTACCTGAGCAGTCTCTCCATTGTCCTCCACACCTTGGAGATGTCTTTAGGAAACACACTACCTCTGTAGATGATTTTGGCTTTCTCAGTAGTACATTTCCTGACTGTTAGAAAATCTCATCTTTAGGAAAGAGCTTTTTTTCCTTCCTGCTTTACCTTAGTTTTCTGCCTTTGTATTTTTTATCTTGCTTTAATAACTTTCATCCTGGGTGGAGACATAACTGTTGGGAAAGTCATTACTAGGTAACCATGTAAATGTTATAAAATCACTATCTAGTTAGAGGCGTTCTGAAAATGATCAAGGACAGACCATCGCCCTCTCCCATACATGCCCTTCCAGCAAGCCTGTCATATCACCTGAACAGGAACTGTTGTTCAGGAAATGCTGTCTGTCCTAGAGACTTTAGAAGTAGTCTGGGTGAGTCTGGGGAGAATATATGTCAGAATGATGGTCTCTCATGCTGATTTCATGCCAAGCCTCACCCCTCGAGAGTGTGCTCTTTTAGACTCTGCAATGAATTCCTGATCTTCTTCACTTTGGTTTGTGTGTCTCCTCTGAATTCTTTCAAGGGAGTTCACAAGGGCTGGGGAGTCAAGGAGACCCACAGTGAAATCGTAATGACATGTGGACTTTGCTCAGGCACCGCAATACTCTTTTGTAGCTTTTCTCCCCAAAATGCATATTATTTGAGGGTCACAGTCACTCTGGCAGGGTCCTCTAATCACTGAAAACAGAAGCCCTGTTTACGGTCCCTCTTCAGCCCTGTAGCCCTGAAGACAGGAAAGCAGTGCAGAGTGAGATCTGGGAGATCTTCACAAAAGCTGAAGAATTAACATAGGAGAAACCACCTGTGTCAAACAGGAAGGCTACAGAGCCACAGTGAGGCTGCCTAGAATTGACTGGAGACAGTCTCCTAGGTGCAGAGACACACTGAACTGTCTAAGGCTGACCTGTACTTCACTATCACCCTAAAGCTTACACCTCTGCGGTAGAGATTGAAGACACTAATGAGACATGTGATGCATGAAATTGTGTGTGGTATTATGTTGTGATCGTGTGGTATTATGCTGTGATCTAGCTGCCCTCACTCCCCCTGACCGTCAGGGGAACTTCCTTGTGGTCTGTAATTGACAATGATGTTTGTGTTCTTTCTGGCCACAGAAGCAGTAGAGGTATAAAAAGGCTTTAGCTGAGGCAAAATAAAGGTTGCTGTTCTTCCACCTGAAAAGAAGCCTCTCTTTCTCAATCCCTGCACCCCGCCAATTTCGGCAGCCAGGCTGCGCTGGGTGCAGCAGTATTACTCTATAGCAGAGTGTTTGTGAGAAAGCTTTGCTATGCACATGACCCCCAAAGCCTGGAATGTGTGACATTAAAGCTCCCATTTTGAATAGAGCTGCAGTTTGAACTTCTACACATTCTCCCTGCTCTGGCCTGCTCCTCTCTTGGAAGCACCCATGTCCTTCTCTGATAAACTGGCCTGGCTCTACTTTAGATATTGTCCACTTGTTTCTGACCATCCGGCTCTTTGCTCAGAAGCCCAGGAACCCAGAAGACCATTGGAGGTGCCCACTGAACCCTTATACCTGGCAATGTCAGCCCTGACCCTTCACAGTGATTGCTGAGTGGGTGTGCGTGTGGGTGTGGTTTGCCCTTGGCCTTTGGCCTTTGACATTTCACACTGAGTATTATAGGGCTTTAGTAATATTTTCTGCATCATTCCCAGAGATCTAAAGATAAGAGACTAGTACATCTTGAACTTAGCATTCCTGTCCAATTGGTTCAACTTATATAGGTACTCTTAAGAGTTTACAGCATGGGGTTGTGACCTTTGTATAGCTCTGACCTTACTGAAACCCTGGTAGGAGAAGAAATATTCTAAAGAGAGGCACCTGTGCCCCTCCCTTTATCCTTAAGACTGCTTCACAAAATGAGTGTGCTTAACAGGAATGTAGGAGTCTGTATCTTGAAGCTGACCCTCAAAATAGAAACAATGGTTTTATACACCATTTATCAAAGGAATGAACTTAGAAGCAAAGACCTCTGCCAGGCTTGTAATGGAGAATTTTATTTTTCCTTTTTTAAAAATGGAGAATCTTTAGACCCCCCCAAACTGCTTCTATAACCAAGAGAGGAGGCAACACGAGGTACAGGTTCCTCCTTCCCAGGAAAGGACTGATTAGCCTCAGAGCCAAATTTACATATATTCATAGTCTCTAGTCTTTCTACAAATCGCCCACTGGCTGGAGGCTCACCGTGGGAGGGAGGTTCACCGTGGGGGGGATTAAATACTTCTTCCTTTAAGTCAAACTGTAATGAATCTGTTTTACTTTCCTGATTTCTTATAAAACACAGGGACACTGGTCAGTGGGGTCACAAACCTGAGAGCCTAGCGTCAGTCTTACAGTTTTCAGTAACTGGCTTCCATTTCTCTTTGGTCTTTTAACATCTCTTCAGTGGATTTCAGAGAGCAATGTTTTTTAATTTTGAATATTTTATATTAAAAATAAAATTTATAAAGTAAACAATAATCCTTATTTTCTTGTGTAATTTTAGTTATTTTTAAAGTTAAAGCAGCTTTATTTATTGAATTTCTCCTATCTTTTATATTCAGTTAGCAGTGGACAAAAATCTGCAATAAGACATATTTGAAGATATATCCCTTATATAAGGTCATTGATTTCCTGAAATTATTTCTGCTTTTATTTATAATCCTATGATTTATTGAAAATATGCAGCCTTGGTTATACTATTCTTATGAATTTCATCTCTAAGGAGTCGTTTTAATGTTATGAATGTGGTATTGTCCTGCAGTTCTCACAAATCTTCAATATTGCAAAAACCGATCAAGAGGTCTGGAGACATCAGAAACTTTCCTTTCTTGACAGAAAGGTAAAAATGTAACCCAAATGAGGGAACAGATTCCCTGGTATATCCGTTCTTTATGTCTTACAATATTCGTTCCTTTCCTTGTACCGATACCTCCTATTCATGGTTCCGTGGAGATCTCTGCATCTGTCTGTTGTGTAGGTGTAGAAGGATATGTTTTTGTATCTATCACATATCTGTCTGTCTGTCTGTCTATCTTCTACTAAATACACACACACACACAACACACACACACACACACACACACAGTTTAGACGCTTGGTACTGGGCATCCATCTTCATGAATCCTGAAATCTGTACTTAAGGAGATTGCACACATCTCTAGTTTCCCTTGAGCTGTCCTTTTTTATTGTTGCTCAATGCCATTTTTTACTATCATGTAAAACCATATGCCCGAAATACTAACACCCTGAAGTTTCTGGAAGATTTAAAATTCTTCAGACAATTTTTAATATATAAAAATGCCCCAATATTACTTTTAAAAGTCATTTTCTGGAAGTGAGAGCATTCAGGGGAAAAATGAACAAAGAACAGTAAAGACTATGTACGAAGAAAATGTTGGCCATGTGGCAGAGTAGTGGGATAGAGAAGGGGATCAGAATGAACATCTTGGAGATGGCGAGATACCTCAGTGGGTAGCACTGACTACTGTGAAATCCCAAGGACCTGAGTTCAGATTCCTAGCACTCATATGAACACCTGGGTGTGGCCACACCTGCACCTGCAATCCCAGCACTGTGGGGAACTGAGACAGGAGGATCACTTGGGTTTGCCTGTGGACCAACGGAGTAGCTCAAAGTACAGTGAGATACCCTGTCTCAAAGAAATATAGCAGAAAGTCATAGAGCAGGGCTTCCACCCACATGCACATGTGTAAATACCTACCTACCCACCCACTCCACACACATGTACACACACACACACACACACATACACACACAATTAGCATATGAAAAATCCACAAACAGACGAAAAGACTGGAAACCTACTCCTGCTACCAAGGCCAAGGGACACAGGAGGCATGTCGGGAGTGATGGCTGTTCTTAGCGGTCAACGTGACCACATCTGGAATTAACTAAAACCCCAAAATGGAAGGCATAGTTGTGAGGGTTCTCTTGCTTAATTTGAAGTAGGAAAATCCACTCCTAATTTGGATCTTTGAGGTAGGAAGATGTATCTTTAATTCAGACCTCGAGTTGGGAAGACACACCTTTAATCCAGATCATTTGAACTGGGAAAACCCACCTCTAGTCTGAACCACACCTTCTGGCAGCCCATATGACATGGAAGAAGGAAGCTTTTGCTCTTTGCCTGATTGCTCTCGCCTTGCTGGAACGTCCATTCCCTCACTGGCAGTAGAGCCTACTTCTTTGGGATTCTAGGATATACTGAAGACCAGGTGAGGTATCAGTCTTGTGGACTGATTCTTGGATGATTTTCCATTCATAGCTGGCCATTGTTGAATTAGCTAGACCACAGCTGCATCTATATCTATATTTATATGAAAAGACTGAAACCCATTATTATATATATATGTGTATGTATACACACACATATGGAGAAGAGAGAGAGAGAGAGAGATTCTTCTATAAGTTCTGTTATTCTAGAGAACCCTGATTAATACAGTAGGTATACAAATGCAGGAGAAGGCAGGTACTGCGCAAATGACCCATAAAATAGCACAACCCTGTCACCCAGAATGTCCAGTCTTTCCTTTTCTCTGTCCTCAAAATAATCCCTTTCTTAACGAACTGTCTTTGCTTCTGCCACTTTCTACAATAAACTAGGAAACTTCAGAAGGTGCTACCTGGACTCCACTGTCCACCCACAAGAGGCAGATTTGCTGAGTTCTCCCTGCTCACACACTAGCTCGGCACAGAGGCTTGAATTCACGGCTGGATATGGTCTTAGCACATCCCAAAGCTTACCTGGCAGAGACCTCTGGTCAAACCTATAAGCAGAAAGTTCATAGCTTCTTTGGTGTCAGTTTTCAACTGACACATAATATTTAAAACTTCCTGTTTTCACCACTTTCTTGTCTCTCGAGGATGAGCAAGATAATTCACATCTTACCAACCAAAGTTTAAATGACAAACCTTACGGTAAAGTTCCCCACTGTCAAATTTTAAGGCTCAGCTCTGAATTCCCATTGCAAATTTACACTTGGTTTCCCAATTAAAATGGGCTTTTGTCAGTCCCCTGACTGTAGCCATTGGCATGATATGAATTTGCAGCAAGGGTGTTTGGGGAACCCAGTGCAAGGACGATTCTTGCAGTTGCCTTGAGCCCAGCTGTGCTGAAATATTCAACTTTAGTAAATCAGGTGGAACTGTAGCTTCCTGGCTGATATCCTAACACCCTTTTCTTTTTCTACAGATCATTGTTAGTGTGAGTTGTCTGCACAGAAATACAGTTCAGGATATCTTCCAAAGCCAGGCAGCCCCTCCACTGTCAAGGATAATTGTGCTGCCCCGGTGTGCTTACAAGATGGAATAAACTTTTAACTATGTAGAACCATTTCATTTTACACTGCTTGAACTTTATTCTTCAAAATTTGTATTTTACTGTTATTTTGTGTATATGCATATACACAGGATGTGGTGTGTCTGAGTGTAGACACGTGAGCCACATGCATGTATGAAGGTCAGGGGACATCCTTAGGAGATGGTTGTCTCCTTCCACTAAGGGGTTCAGGGATCAAACCCAGGTTGTTAGATTTGCACAGCAAGTGCCTTTATCCATGGAGCCATCTTGCCAGCCCCACCCCATCATTTTAGCACTGTCAGAATGTAGCATGCCTTGACATCATATGCAAGGTAAACAACTGAATCCCTGAAAATGTCAGCGTTGTGTAAAAGCCCTAGCTTTTTTTTCCTTGATTAATATGTCTTTCTTTTAATGGCAGTGGTGAGCTGTAAAAGGAAATCACATCATTAGTCACGTTTGTTTTTGGCTTCATGATGCTTTTTACACTGAGAAACCCTGTCTCGAAAAACAAAACCAAACAACAACAACAAAACACAAAACAAAGAAAGAAGAGCAACATTAGTTCCACAGTGGTTTTATTTATCAGCCATTTACTGACCTGCTACTCTGTGCAAACCTCTCATTAGATTTTAACATAGTATTTTACAGTAGATACAGATTAGCACAAGGGATCTAGGAAATCTCTCTCTCTCTCTCTCTCTCTCTCTCTCTCTCTGTGTGTGTGTGTGTGTGTGTGTATGTGTGTTTGTGTTCAGGTACAGAAGCCAGAGGTTGGTGTTGAATGTCTTCCTCTATCACCCTCTACCTTATTATTTGGCAAGGGGCTTTCCCCTGAGCCCTGAGCTAGCCAGTTCAGCTAGACACTGGTCAGTGAAGTCTAGGGCCTGCCTTTCTGCATTAGGGTTGCAGATGTACCCCTGCTTTTGTGTAGATTTGGACATCCAACTCAGGTGCTCAATGAGCCATCTCTCCAGCTTCATGTTTCTTCTGAGAAAGTTCTACTACTCCCATCTTGAGAGAGCCACCCTTTGGATCCAGTCACACTGGAGACTAGAGTGTCAACACACAAACTACCTACCAATCTATAACAATGAAAAAAGAAATATTTTATACAAACCAATTTCAACGATTTACTTGAACACAGAAGGATTCATGAATTTGGCAGCATTCTGAAACAGCAGAGGCTGGGGACCACTTGCCCAGCAGGGGCAGCAAGCTTTTGGTAGGCAAGCACAAAGTGTCTTAGTAGAGCAAGCACACCTGGTTGGCTACATCTATAGTTGACTTATTTGCATGGTGTGATGAGTTGGCTGCCTATGATTGGTTGATCTATTTCCCTGTTGTTGGCTTGAAATGCTAGTACTAATTATATTTTCAATTTGGGTTCTGGATTAGGCAAGAATTCAAAATGCAGAGATTGTCCACATTGGCGTTAGGCAAATCCATTTTTCTGGAAATTAATAGGGCGGTAAATATTTCAGACATTGAGAGCTATAGGTTCCCTGTCATCACTATTCAATTCTGCCTTTATAAGCTACAGTCACACAATCTCATGGTCATCGATAATACAGAGTACTGAACCCGAAGATGTCCAATAAAACAGCTTTTAGAAAGCAGGCAGGGGTGGATCTGGTCAAAGGTAGGTGAATTAAGCGCCCTTAAAGATTTCCTGGTAACTGTAAGCTGTCACCCTGAATCTGCATTTCATCGACAGAAGGTGATTTCCCTCATGCTATGCCAAGGTCTATTTAAATACCACCACGTCCCTGGTAGCTTCCAGGCACGTGGGAGGATCCAGCCTAGCAGCTCCGTTTGCAAACTTTTTGAAGCAGGTCCATTCTACTCTCCTTTTCAGCCCTCTAGGTCCTAGCTCGGGGGCCCCCAGCAAAGCAGCAGAGTCTCAGTGTGTTTGAGTGGGTCGCGTTGGGCTTCCGGAGAGCTAAGCGCTCACTCCAGCGAAGGTGAGAGCGCCCAAAAGTTGGAGCCCAATCAGCGCAGAGTTGAGAGCTCGTGCCCCAACCTTCAGGTGACCCCGCGCGGCGGTGGTGGCGGCGGCGGCTGCAGGAGGCAGAAGCAGCAGCGGCTGCAGAGACCAGAGCCCGCAGCAGCTGGGAGCGCCTCCGGGAGGACAGGCGGCGAGCTCGGAGGATCGTCATCGGTTAGCGGATCGCGAGCTTCGGCGGCCAGTGGCTGGCTTGGAAGAAGTGAACGAGCTGGGACGCTGCTTCCTCGGCTCAGCCCTCGGCAACCCTGTTGCAGGCTGGGCTCGGGGCAGTCCCCGAGAGTGCGGGCCCGCGCCACCGCCTTTGAACGCTGGGGGTGTGCGTGGCAGCGGCCGCGGTGGCGGCGGCGGCGGCCGCGGCGGCTGGAGCGGCGAGTCGATGCCGCCCGGGCTGCGCTTCGCCCAGGCAGCTTTGGCTGCGAGGGCGCCCGTGGCTCAGGATGAGACCAGGCTGCACGCTGCTCGCCTTGGTAGCCAGCCTGATGCTGTTGCTCCTGCTGCGTCTGCTCTGGTGCCCGGCGGACACGCCCGCCCGCTCCAGGTAATTCCTTGGCATCAGCTCTCCCCACCTGCAAGGTCCCGCGCACCCACGCCGCGCAGCGCTGGGCTCTGCTTCCCGGGGAGCCCCGGCTCAGATTCGTTTGACTGGCTGCTCGCTCGCAGACTTTTGGCCAAAAAGCTCCTTGAGGGTGGGGTAGGGCTCGGGGTCCTGAAAGAAGACACTTAGCTGGATGTCATGATGTGAAGTGGAAAGGGACCCGTCCGGGTTGGGAGGGCTCCAGACAGCTGGAGCTGTGGAGCGGAACCTGCCGTCGAGGTTTCCCGCCAGGCTCTAGGACACCCCCATTCTGCTCCATGTTTTCTTGTCTTAAGGTTTCTTGTTTTTCTTCCTAACTCCAAGATTGGGGATCCATCCCAGGAGTCAGGGTGCACAAAGATGCCGTGGTTACATTTGGAGCACAATGTCCAACCTGCCAGTCAGTGGCTCCCAAGGCGGTGTAATAACTTAGTTTTCTCACTGGCTGTGCAGGCTGTTGGTGGACGAAAGCAGAGAGGACACCCTCGGCACCTCGGTAGCGCTGAGGACATTCAGGAGCCCAGTCACCCCAGTACCTCACACCAGGAACAGGTATCAGGGCTCTCAGGGGCGGGTGAGCAATAAGGACTGGGTAAGGTTACACCGGTGGGATTCGCTTGAGTGGTCTGCCTGGAACCACACTACTGAGGGGTGTGTGTGTGTGTGTGAGAGAGAGAGAGAGAGAGAGAGAGAGAGAGAGAGAGTCCATGACTCCATGCACGTCAATCTTTGAAAACCCATCTCTCCATGTCAGGATTCTTTCAACCAAGACACTAAAAAACAGCCATACTTTAAAAGCTGGGTGCTGAATTCCGTAGATAATGGTGTGTGGAAAACCCCAGAGAAATCACTTGCCTGTCTTCACTGAGGGGTTTGGTTGGTGTGCTGTTTTCTGTTCTTTAAAATGCATCTGTGTTGAGGTTCAGGCTTGGAGAAATTCAGTTTTCCTGTGTGTTGTGAATGTGTTTGTTCAGGGCAAATGAGAACTTAATTTTTTCCTTATTGTATGAATATATATTTATGTACAGTAACTAGTGGATATTTATTTTTCTGGTTATAGAAATAGTACAACTTAATGCAGAAAGACATAGGGGAAATATATAAAAGAAATGAATATTTCAGATATTTTCAGGTTGGAATTGGTTTATTTTTTGCCCCTATGATCTGTTTCCTACATAAGAAAATTACATGTGAGATTGTGCTTTGCAGTTTGTGCGTCGCCCTTTGCCCTAAAGGATCATATACCCAGAAAGGATTTTACTGCCCCCCCCCACCCAATGCTGCTTGTTATTCACTGGATTAATATTATGTAGTTGACTTAAAAATTTTCGTCTTTACTCACTTAAAGGCTTTCCTATTTTCACGTTGTTTTGTCTGCTAGGAGACAGTCTATTCAATCCATCCTTGTATGTAAATCTTTATCTTCATTTCAGACTCATTTCCTGAGGACAGATAGAAAAGTAGATTGTTGGGGTAAAGTGAACTTCCATTTGTCAGTCCACATCACATTTCTTTTCAGTTGTTTCCTAGAAAGTCTGAATCAGTTTCTGCTTTCACAAGCAGAATATGCTGTGTCCTGCTCTGCTTTGCTCTTATGGTGGCAAATTTGTATACTGTCCCCTTTTCTCTTTTTATCTCTTTTCCTCTTCATCCTCTTGTGTATTCTTGGCTCTTGGGTCCACCTTAATCTTCTGATTGCATGAGTGGACATTCCTTCCCTCAAGGCTCTGGGCCTGATCCTCAGAAAGATCTGGAAGTACCTTAAAGAGACTCTCTGGCGAGGAGAAACTGTTTCAGCCTGCCATAGACACTTCACTTGAATCCACAGTCTGTTAGGGAAATAAGAAATCCCGGAGTAATGAAACTTGTGAAAAACACTGCTATGGAGCTTGATTTTGGTCAACTTTTTCACGTAAAAGGTGAAACTTTCCCTATGAACTGAGGTGGGACAGGCCTTCAGTCTGCAAGTCATCCAGTTGCTGTTTGTCCCGGGTCTTCCCTTTGGGAAGTTCAAAAGCATGTGCTCCTGAAGTTGTCCAGTCCCTGGTCTTTCCTGAGGCCACTGATGGATTTTTATTTCTTTGGAATCCTTCTCTTCTATTTGGCATACTTCTTGAACTAATATAGGTAATTCATATTTTTATTGAATGTGGTCCATTTTATTAAGATTCTTTCATTTAAGCCAGACTGCTGTGTTTATAAAATGCCTCTTTGTCCTTTGATCTATTTTATATCTTTCTCATTCATGATTTTTATTATTCATGGAGTGAAGAAGCAACTTACAATTCACTACTGCTTGGCTATGTAGAGAAATTGCTATTTCTTCATTTCTCGGTGGCTGGTCAGTTCTTCCTTATTACTGATGTTAGCAGTAATAAGACTAGCCAATATGCCATGAGTGCTTCTTGTGCAGCAGACACTGACCTAAGCATTTTATATTCATTAACTCATTTATGCCTTCAAAATGCTAAAAGAAATGGTTATCCTCATTTTGTAGATTAAGAAATTGAATCTTACAAATTAATTTCCTGATGTCATAGAGTTGTGCAGTCAAACCCAGGCCACATGGAGAAAAAAAGCCCATCCTTAAACTCACTCCTGTGTGTGTTTTCTAGAGGTGCTAGGCTGGGCAAAGTGGTGTGGTATGTGTGTGTGTGTGCGCACACATGCGTGATTGTGACAATTTAAGTATCTCTTTCTGAAGACATCTGTTCTCTCTTGAAATACATATTCAGCATGAAAGGACCAATATCGACACAAGGCACCCCAAAACTAAGTTCTTAGCACAAAGGAGAATTATTTACACCACAGAGACACAGGGCAGGGAACAAGAGACAAAGATAGAGGAAGAGGGAGAAGGGGAAAGGAACAAGGGAGGAGAGGAAGGGATATGTGTCCCTCTGGTACAAAGGGCTGCCTCTGGATAGAGAGGAGACAGCCATGGCCCATAGGAAAAAGGTGGTTTATAAAGTTGAAAATGGAAACCCCATGTTAGGATGAGGCATTTAATTTTGATGGGATAGGTTAATTAGGGCAGCCAAGGGGGCTTTTGATTGCTGGACGTCAGTATTTTGATAACTGGACCTTGGTAGTCAGCCTCAGGAGGAAAAAGTAGCCACATAAGGGAATAGCCCTTTGTGACTAGCTTTAAAAATGTAATCTAATGGTTTTTAACAAGGAAGAGGGGAAGAGCAAGGCCATGCAGAGCCATGTTTGCCATGCTTGGCCTCGCTAGACCCCGTCACGGTGCTTTTTACCATTGCTGGTTACTACAAGATGACATCTAGAGACAGGGCAGGGGCCATAGAGGCTGGAGTTCATGAACACAATATGCTTAACTCCTCTATGTCCAAAGTAATGTCCTTTTTCTGTTTGATGATCAACCTTTTCTATTTGGTGGCCTTCTGCTGTCAGTGACAGTTGTAAGAACAACAGCGTGTGGCCCCTCCTTTCTCTTTTGGCATTCCCCTTGCTGGAAGTTCTGCAGTCCGAGAACCTCCTGATGCTGTCTCTCCAGGATCTGTTGAAGATTTTCTTTCAGCTGTATCCTAGTCTGTCATTGGAACCTCGGCTTCTGTCACTCAGTTCCAGCGAGCTAGCACCATAGCCCAAACTGGGGGAGGTGGCAACCCTCTTCTGTCATTGTTACCTTGAACTTACCCTGGTATTGTCGCAACCTTCCCTCATTAGTCCAGAACCTGTGCCCACCCTTTTCGCCCCAATGCAAATTCAGCCTTGATAAAGCATAAGCTGTAATGGTAAGTTATGGGAAGCAGAGGGAGGGGCTGGGAAATGTCTTTCCAGTGAGATCTCTGTGTCGAAAAGAGGTGAACGAGCGTCATCTGTACAATTCTCTGGAAACTGAGGCAAGATCTGTTGTCTGGCTCCCTTTATTAAAAATTCCTCAGGTTCTTCATGTCCCCACAGGATATTTCCAATTGACGAGGAGAAGGCTAGGCATTAAAGACAGAAGAGAAAAGATACTAAAAATTTTCAAAATATAACAATGAATTCTTTCTTTCTCACATAAACTTTGTGAAAGTCTGTCCTCGGCTTTTGGGATCATACAATGAGCTTCTAGACTTATTTCTGCTTGAACATCATTGTGCACTATTTCCTTTATGTTAAAAATTGTTATCCCTCTTTTCCAGTTTCTTGAAGTGCAGGCTTGACTTTTCATGTGCTTTGCCCTTTCCCCTTACAAGGAAAATATTTAATACTATGAATTTTCCTTTGAATGCAGCTTTAGGTTTACTTCAAAAAAATATTTTTACTTGTAATATTATGAATTGATTTCATAGCTTCATGCATGTTAGGCTGAACCACTGAGCTATATTCTAGCCAAAGGCTCATTTCTTGAGTTTTAATACATGGTATTCAGACTTTAAATATATAATAATTATATATATTATATAATATGCAGATTATAAATGCATATATTCTAGGGACTCAAAGGATGGCTCAGTGGTGAAGAGCATGAACTGCTTTTGCAGAGGACCCACTTAGGTCCTCAGCACCCATTTCGGGTGTCTCACAGCCACCTCTAACTTCAGCTTCTGTGAGCTCCAGCTCTCACAAGCACAGACCCATGTACAGATCCCTGTGCCCCATACCGCATAATTAAAATTAGCCAAGCAAATCTTAAATAGATTCTCAGTTGAGGATAAGAGCACTCATTTGCAATAACATTTAAAACATTTCTGCTATCTCCTAGTTCTTTGCAGTATTAATTTAAAATTTTTAAGATGAGTTTTTCTTAAAAATTAATATTTTCTTAAATCATATTAATTTCATCTTTATTATAAGAGGAATCTAGTAAACTTCTGCTGCAGTATCAATAAGTGATTTCCTAAATAGATTATTAGAAATGAGAAAATGAATGGTTAACTCAGATCTCTGTGACAGCTGACCTGGAGTTCCCAGAATCCTTCATGGGAACTGTACAGATGCTCAGTGTGGTTTGGTACCCATTTGTAGCAGCCTTCACTGGGACTTCAGCATCAGTGGCGATGAACTGGGGTCCTGTGACTTCCTTGGACTTTCTGGTTTATTGGTGTCTGTCTTGGTCCACCTGAAGTATCTGGGTAATAAATTTTCTAGAGTATTGGGACTTTGCCTACACCCTGCTGCTCACTCTAGTGACCTTTCTCTTTTGGTTATTGTGTCTTAGCCTTATGCTTGGCTTGTGCCAGTTTGAGAACCCGAAGGAGGCAGAGTTCAAAAGACATAATTGTATTATTACTCTAGCCACATGGAGGAAGAGACCTGGTCAGTCGTCCTCATCAACTTGGATCATGAAATCCAATATGGACAAGTTCAGCAGAACCGCCATATATGGGCTGCCCATGCATGCTTTAGCATTGCCAAGACATAAATTTCATTTCATTTTTCCTGTCACATGACCCTCAGGGGTATTTCTGAGAACTCTTATTACATGTTTTAAATGAGTACACAGAAAAGAAAAATTCCCAGTCATTTCAACACCCAAAAGATAGCTACTACTCATATTTTGTTTCCTTCCTAATGTGTTTACATGAATATATCTAGCAGTTTCGCTGTGTGTGTGTGTGTGTGTACACATGTGTGTGTTTGGTATAGCATGACAACATTAAACTACATTGGAACTATCATGATATAATTACTTTTCTTTTACAACATATATATTATGCAGATATAACATATTATCAATATAATTACTTTTTTCTACTTTTTGAGGCCCAGTAGGAAATGTAGAGATGTTTCTTTAATGTACTTATTTTGTCCTTTTGCCATGTGGGTTATTTATCATCTTTGATTTTGGCATGTACCTTGAGTGTGTTTAGGCCTCTGATTATTTGGCTAAAATCCTAGAAGCAGAGGTGTTTCATTGTAGAGCATCTGAAACACTGCTGTGATTTACCCGCCAATCTTTTGTAATGGTTTTCCTAATTTTAGCGGTGTGCAAGAAGGACAGCTGACCCTAACTTTGAAGTAGTTTGCACCCCACCCCCATTTTTAAAAATTCATCCTTAAGAAGCAAAATTGATGCTTTAATCTGTATTTCATTGTGCTAGATTTCTAACATTTATATTTTTTCTTTTCTAAATTGACCGTTTAATATCAACTATATTTCCATTATTATTCTGTTTTTCTTTCTGATTTGTGAGAAGTTTATGTATATTGCACTATAAGATTTATGCTCTGTGGATAATGTGATTCCTAGCTTTGATTAACATGTAATTGTGATTGCTGTTACTTCATTCTCTAGATGTTTTCCTTCTTTCTGTTGCTGTGTCCCTCATCTTTACCTTCCCTTCGACACTGAAGTGTGTAGCTCTAGTTTTAAATGGCTAATTTGAGTATACTTAAACTGATCTATTATAGCTTGTTTTAGAATGCAACATAAGACATGGAGTTTTTAGTGTTGCTATTATTTTCATAAATGCTTTCTTCTTTGAAAATTATTTTCTAATATAAACCCAGTTATTGTTTAAAAATCTAGAAGCCTCATTTAGATTGCCTTGTAAATGCCTGAATTATGTTACCTTAAATAATGCTTTCCTGTTTTCTTCTTTGTCTTTATTTCTTTCCTGGTCAGCTGGCTAAACCTTCCAACACCTTTAGTTACGGGGTGTACTTGTCAATCTCCCTGAAACCCAGTACTCAGTTCCCGGATAGCAATTTCACTTCCTTTCTTTCTCCCCCCTTCAGTTGGTTACCGTTGTTTTGGAATTTAAGGCTGTGTGAGTGCTCGGCAAGCGCTCTTGCCACTTTTTCTTTTAAAACTTTTTTTTTAAAAAAAACTTTTCTAACGCTTTGTAAATGTTGTTTAATATTTTCTGACTTTTATAGCTCTGAGAGAGCTGGATGATCCTGACAAGAAAACCTACAGGCTGCCTGTTGTGCAAGCATAAGGATCAGAGTTCGGTTCTCCAGACCTCACATGCATGCCAGATGGGCATGTGGCCGGCTGCCTCAGTTTCCAGTTCTCAGAAGGAAGAGACAGGAAATTCCCAGATCAAGCTGACTAGACAGGCTAGCTGTAGTGGTGAGCTTTGGTCTCAATTGAGAAGCCCTTCCTTAATGAATGAGGAGTAGAGTTCTTGAGGAAGGTTCCGGATGTCGACTTCAGGCCTTCACTTGCATGCACACGTACTCACATCCCCCACTCACATAGAAACACACCCACCACACAGAGACATGGACAAACAAACGAAATCCAAACTCACAAGCCGGATGTGGTATCACACCTGTAATCCAGCACTTGGGAGTGGAGACAGGAGGATCATGAGTTAAAGGCCAGCCTGAGCTACAAGAGACTGGTTTAAACACCAAAGGAACAACAAAATAAAGCAAGTAAACAAACAAAAAAACAAAACTCCAAATCCTTCACAATAATATGTCTAAACAGTAGTCTTTTTTTTTTTTTTAAGATTAATGTCTCCTTAGGCATCAGGGTTAACTAATTTAAAATTAGAAAAAAAAACCCTTGCAATTCTGTGTGATTGTTTCAGGTGTTCCCATGTGTGCTTGAGCTGTGTGGTGCAGGGTGGTGCAGTTCACTGATTCAGCTGGGCTGGCTGCCCAGTGAGCACAGAGAGTCTTCCCGCCTCTGCTTTCTCATTCTGTCATTTCAGGCACACACTGCCGTACCCAGCCCTTTGTGTGCGCTGAAGACCAAGCTCTCACAATGCTTTACAGACTGAGCTCCTCCACACAGCCCTTACTTTTGTGTGTACTTGGATTTATCGAGAACGTGAAACATTGGCTTTCTAAATGTTCCTTCTGTTTCTCACAGGAAATAGTTTTCAAAAGTCTGACTTTCCCAGCAGTTTAAAAGCATCTGCCTGTCCCTACAATGTAGTTTTAGGATTTTGTGGTATTTTTTAATAGTTTGCTTTTAGTTTAGGTGTCCCAAAGGAGGAAGCCTTTCCTTGTCATTCTGTCACCAGGCCAGAAACATTAGGGCTTCTTGCTCTTAATCAAGAGCCCTCTTCTTATAGCATATACCAATGCAAGTTTGAGCCACAAACCTTTCCAATAGATTTCTAAATTTTAAAAGTGTGAATTTGAAAAATACAATGAAATAATTTGCCAATTATGAGTCTGTAAATTCTAGAGCCCAACACTACAGTTTATAGTCATGTTTTGGCTTTAAGGCCTGTCACATGCATGTATTCCCGCGTGATCCCAGATGACTGCTGCTGCCAAGATTGGTGCACAATAAATATCACTTAAATCCTGACTGGACTCAACTCACCCAGTTCTGTGTGTATCTGACAGCACCTTCACATGCCAGGTATAATAACTGGTGGTTTTCCTCTCTAACTCTTTCCCTGACTTTATTGTTGTATAACGTAATATATAATAACAGCATTATAACAGTAATATAATGAATATATAACATAATATGTTATAATTGTGGCATGTTCTCAAGGGGATATAGAAAGAGAGCAAGGAGTGACCGTTTGCTTTGGTTAGCCCCCAAACAGCCCTTTTCCTGCTGCAGGAACCAGGTCCCTCCTTGCGTGGGAGAAATGACCTGACTTTCTGGTTTGGGCAGGAAAGCGAGGCTGACAGTGGGTGGGAAACAAATTTCGCCTCTCTAGCATTTTTCTCTGGACTCGCTCTGTTTCACAGGTGAAATTTACGCCTCCTGCTGGCACTTCCCTCGTGTGCCTCATCCCCACAGCTCATGAATAGACTAGCATGTCTTCTCCCCGAAGGAAATGCATCTCCGAAGCAGCCGAGAGTTGCCACCCATCATTGGGGTTGTCATTTTGGGTAGACTTGTGTGTCTTCTCAAGACTGGAAATGGTTTAGGAGAGGAGAAAAAAAATCGTGTGCCATCTACTCTCTATTGTATCCTGAAAAATTGTAATAATGTTTGCTTTGACATTTTATTGTATATATTCAAACTGGCATCATAACTGCAGGCTGTAGAATGCTCAAGATGAGCGTGAACTAGAAGGCAGAGGCAGGAGCCTGTCACTAAGCATCATCCTGCCCTACCTCACAGACATATGAAGGCTGCTCAATTTCACTTCCAAGAACAGCAAAGTTTCATCATGTCTGTGTCTTTGCTTCTTTGCTATGAGAAGTAAAGATACTAATGTGCTCTGGTTTTTAAGATTCAGAATGTTTTAAAGTTTCCTTGAGTCTGGCTTCTGAAATCCTTCAAAAGGAGGCTTGGAGTCTTGCATTCTGCCTCCTTGTCTTCTTGTTCTCTACCTCAATTTTAACTTTCTCCCGTAAGGATCTCTTGCTTATTCCAGTTTGGATGTGGCTTTCACTGTGCCCTCGAGTCTGACATCTTTTTTCATGTCCGTTCTTAGACCTCTGTGCCTCTATATAAGCTGTCCTGTTTTCAAAAGCTTCTGATCATGTGTCCCAGGAAGCTGGTCCAGACAGAGGCTTTAGAGCTTGGGCTGCCCTCCCTCCTGGCTTCTCTCTCTGGGTTTGTTCACCCATGGCAGAAGTGCCAGGGGAGCTTGAGGGAGGAATGTTCTGTTGTTTTCTCCTTTGTCAGGTGGGAGGTTGTAGAGCAAGAGTTCATGAAGAAATGGGATCTCTGTGACCATCTGTCCATAGAGGCTGTTCGAGTAGGAAATCTGAATTTTATGGAACTTCATTATAATTATCCCTTGGTGTCCAAGGGAAATGGGTTCCTAGAAACCCAGTGAATATCATAATCCCGATGCTCGAGTTGCTTATACGAAAGTGTAATGTTTGTTCACAATGTATGCCTGGTTTCTGCATAGCTAAACCACCCCACCATGACTCGAGGGTGTGCAATGCAATGCAGATGCCGGGCGCAGTTGTTACACTGAGTTGCCTAGAGAATAATAACAAGAAAAACCCTGTGCATGTTTAACATAGGTGCATCTCCTCCTCACCCTCCATGGTGTGTGTGTGTGAGTGCAATTGCACCTGACCCATTATACACGCGGAAGGCAGAAGACAGCCTTGAGTGTAAGTCTTCACTTTTCACCTTGTTTGAGAGTGTCATTTTTGCTGTTTTTCTACTATATATGCGCAGCTGGCCTGTAAACTGCTGGGGATTCTGTCTCTAGCTCTCATATCCCCAAAGGAGTTCTGGGATTGCAGACACTCATGCTATGTTTCTGGATTGTGTGGGAACTCTAGAGATTTAGACTCAGGTTCTTACTCAATGTAGCAAGTGCCTTTACTCATCCCCAAGTGAGCCCCATCCCCAGCTCTCCCACAAATAGCTTCTATGTGTGGTTGGTGGGACTCATGGAAACCCACAGATAGGCAGGGTCGACTGCAGTGATTGAGTGTGCTGCTTTCAACACAGGCACTGCAACGCTTTCCCACGACTTGAAAACAGTTTGTCATCAGACAGTTCCGTTCACATGAATGGCAGAGCCATGGCTATTAAACATCCCTGTTATTAATCCAAACTTATTTAGTGTTCTGTGGTTGTGTTCCTTAATTCACTGGCCCATTAATAGTCACTTCCTTGAACTAACAGGGATTGGGATGAGTTTGAAGGACTAAAATCCCTGGTTACCTGTGAGTCATGAAAGAACTTTCTTGGATGGATAGGATGTTGAGGGAAGTACAGACATGTTGAAAGACTATTGGCTAACAGCAGCAGTAATGAACAGAGGCCTGGGCACTGACAAAGAATTTGAAGAGAAGAAAGGAAAGAAATGTGTATTAGGTGCAATGATTGTTTTTTGTTGATCTTCAGGTACTGTGGGCGTAGGTACTTCATTTGTGGTACTTAGTTACCTCCTTTGAAGCAGAAAGAGAACCCCATTCCAGAGCCCCTGAGGTTTGGGGGATAAATGGCAGAGAAGGACTCTTCCTCCTGATGTCTTGTTGTATGGTCTCTTCTGTCCTTATGATGGTGAGTTAGCCTTCTGTTGTTGGCAAAATAGCTGAGAAAACCAACGTAAAGGAGGAAAGACTTCTCAGCTCACGATTCGGAGGGTTCAGTACACGGTCAGCTTGGCTCTACTCTTCCAGGCCTGAAGTGGGACACAGAAGCATGGTGGAGATCTGGTGAGGCTTAGCTGCTCAGCTCATGGCAGCCACGAAGAACAGAGTCACAGAGGAAATTCTTGGGAAAACATGGATGTTTCAAAGGTTTGCCCCTTAGTGGTCTGCTTCCTCCAGCCAGGTCCACCTTCTACCCCCCATTTTATGATGACTTAATCCCCTCAAAAGTCCATGAGCTGACAATCAAGTCCTAGATATAGAAGCCTTTGGGGATAGTTTAGATTCAAACAACCAAGATGGCTGTTCTACAGTGTGCTAATTGGCACACTCTTAGGATGTTGGCCTGCCAAGACACTTAAGTCTGTCTTTGCTGTACTTTTACATTTCTTAAAAAAACAAAATGTTTTTCACCAAGCACTGTGAATGATTTATACAGGCTCCAGATAATCTGTCAGTAATTCTTGGGAACATTCATATCCATGACTATAATTATTTCTGAAGATAATTTTGTAGGGCACAACCTCTTCCTTTGCAGTGGTTGTAAGGTAATTGTGTAATCTTACCTTGCTAGTTAGTTGTCATTGTAAAGTACACTATAATTCTTTAACATATACTTTTTAAGCTATAAAATTCCATGAAATTGAGGTCATATCATTAATTTTGCAAATGATTGAAGTCTCTCACTGGTTTCTGGAGCCTTAGTTGGGATACAGGCGACACCTTCCCATGATAGCTTTTGGAAGCTGTAGTATTTTATATATTCCTCTTTGAGATTATACATTTTGTGGAATACAATACATAATTACCAAACTTGCTGTTATGGTGTCTTTTTAAATGTATGTTTGTATGGGTGTATGTGCGCACACATGTGTGTGCATACACATATGTGAAGGCATGCAGGCATGAATGTGCACATGGAGGCCAGAAATTAACGTCAGACATCTTCCTCAGTTGCTTTCTACCTTAGCTTTTGAGATAGGTTTTTTGTCTCACTGAACCGGGAGCTCACTGATTTGATGCGTCTGAATGGCAGGAAGACAGAGATCCCCTCCCATTTCCACCTAAGCACTGTGATTAAACACATAAGCTGCTGTGCCTGGCTTTTATGCATAGCTGCCAGCGACTCAGATCCCCAAGTCGTGCAACAAGGACTTTATTGACCAAGCAGTCTCTGCTACCCTCATATTGCCTTTTATGCTTTTTTGTGTTGAGAGAATGAAATATGTTCCTGTTTATAAGCATAGTCTTACTATTTGTACATTCATCTTATGGACATATTTTTGTGTTTTTGACTGGAGAATTCACTCAATACTCATGATTCTATGGGGGATGCCAAAGTGCTGTACTGCTCATGCTTGAGGAACGCTCTTCGTGCGGCAGACAGTAGTACTGTGTAGTCTTTACCTCTCTCATCACTGTACCTCTTCTCTGATCTACAACAGCAGCATGCTGGAATTTGTCCCGTTGCCTCATCTTCATAATGGAGTTAAATCTTTATTACTCAATGATGCAAGGCAGAGATGTGATGAGAGTTACACGGCAAAATATGGGTGACCACAAAACCAGGTTTCTAGTTGGCATGTGAATATAATAACTTCATAGTTGCTGGAAGAGGATGAATCAATCCCTGGAAGTTCAAACTCATTTCTAGGAGACTGGGGAGATGGTTCTGTGGGTAAAACACTGCCACATAAGCTTAAGTACTGGAGATTGCGTCCCCAGAAGCTATGTGAACTCCAGGCAAAGGTGGCAGCTGCCTGTAATCCATTATTCAGGGGGCAGAAACAGAGGGTCCTTGGGGCAAGCAGGCTAGCTAGACTAGTTGGAACCTGAAGTCAGCGAATTCCAGATTCATCTGGAGACCACATTTCTATAAACAAAGTGAAGAACGAAGGAGGAAGGTACTAAAGTCTACTTTAAGCCTTTACACGCATGCACACACATGTATAAATACACCCATACCTGTACCCACACACTCAAGAAAACACCTCATCTTGTAATAATTACTTATGGGGACACACACACACACACACACACACTCATGGAATTTATACATAGGAAGATTCTTTACAATTTTTAGTATGCCACTTTGCCCTTTCCATTTCCTCCATTTAACCACAGTCTCAAACTGATGTCCTCATATATATTATATATGGGTACGTGTATGTGTGTATTCAAACTGCTAGTCTGTTTAGTGTTGATATGTATCTAATTTCAGGGCTGACCACCCTGTATTGGATAACTAATTAGGGTGCTCATCCCTGGGAGAGATTAATTGTCCCTCTCGGCAGTCATTAGTTGCTTATAGTTTTGTCTTGGAGTGGGAGCTCATGAAATTTTCTCCTTTTGCATTTGCATGTTTGCTGTTGTCATTGTTCAGTGTTGTAGAATATTATTTTAAGATGTGTCATATTTGTTTATGCTGTGGAACATTTGTCAAATGATGCAAAGATGTGTTGTATTCTTTTATGGTGCATTTGTTTAACTCCGTGAAGCTTGTTACTTTGCCCATCGAAAACACCTGATTGGTCTAATAAAAAGGTGAGCGGCCAATAGCAAGGCAGGAGAAAGGTGGGGATACCAGGCAGAGGGAATAAATAGGAGAAATCTGGGAGAAGATAGAGGAGCAAGAGAAGGAGGAGGACACCAGGGCCCTGCCACTCAGCCATCCAGCTACCCAGCTTCATAGCAAGCTACAGAGTAAGAAATAAAGAAAAGATATACAGAAATAGAGATAAAAGCCCAGAGGTAAAAGATAGACAGGATAATTTAAGAAAAGTTGCCTAGAAACAAGCCAAGCTACGACAGGGCATTCATAAGAAATAAAAAGTCTCCATGTGTATTTATTTGGGAGCTGGGTGGTGGACCCCCCCACAAAGAGCCAAAAAGTAAGAGTTAAAAACAACCAACTACAGTTCAGGTCTTGTTTTGGTAGTCATGTTATTGAACTGTCGTGAGTGGAACTTCCCTGCCATTCCTAGGAGGCATGATCTCACAGCTGATTCCTCCATCCTCTGGTCCTTACCATCTTTCTATGACATCTTCGGAAATGTGCCCTGATCCTTAGGTGCGGGAGTTGTGTTGCAGTTGAGTTGTTGGGAACTGTGCCCCGCCCCCACGATCAGTTGCTGCCTGCATTACGACCAGTTTTGGTTTAATGCAAAGGTCTCTGTTTGCTGGAAAGAGAAGCTTCTGTGCTGTGGGGTGAGAGCCACACTTTTCTGTGAGTCGTGAGACGTTTCCCCCCTGAGACCCATCCATGACCTTACTAACTGTGGCTAGCCTTGGCATGCTGGTCCTTGCTGTGGTCTGTAGGTGTCACAGCTGGACGGGGCCATTGGTTTCTTCCCTCCCTTTGCATCTTGCACAGCACCTTCTTGTACCATGGAAACTGAATGGAAGGAAGGAGGCTTTCAGGATAGATCCAGCTCATAAATCTTTAGAATCTGATTTTGAAGTGTACAATGTCTTCAGCAAGAGGGGCTTACCTTCAACCATGGAGAGGCAACCAAAGGCAACAACAATAGCGTACATTGCTTCAGGAGTGTTTTGGTCAACCCCAACCAACAACTCAACAGAGATTTCTCATGCTTAAATCTAGGGGCTTGGTCAGACAGTCTATGGCTCTTGAGGGAGTATTGTCAGCTCAAGTGGCATAATTTCATTTAAGGTGTATAATACTTGTTTGCATTATATAACTTTAGGTAACTATAAAATAACATGATTCCTTGAGACTTTATCAAACAACTTTGTTTTTCCTTGTCCCTCCTTTCTCTGTCTCCTTCTATATTGACTTGATCCCTTCCTCCCCAAACTAAAGCTTTCCTCCATACTTTCCCCATCTCCTCTTTAAAAAATAACTTTGGAGACTACCAATCAATTAGTGTGCTAGCGTTACTTGCTTCTGTTGAGTTTTGAACTCTCTGAGAAGCCACATATCACTAGAAACTTTTTGTTGAAATGTAGCTTTAGATAAATAACGATGAAGAATGCATCTTCAGAGAAAAATGTCTGTGTTACTCTGGTTTATGCTGGGCTTCTGGTAAAATACTATTTCTAACAAAAACGACGTATTTTAAACTAGAAAGTATCCACATAAACTTTTCGATTTTATAGTATATCGTTACTGCATGCTCACTGCTCTTACACATTTTAACATTAGACTACTTTCTTAGGAAAAGCTGAACCCTGAAAATAATCTTGATTTTATAAGATTTTAAATATTGTATGAGACTTTCTCCATTTCTTAAATTTTTTTTATTTTATGTGCATTGGTGTTTTACCTGCAAGTGTGTCTATGTGAGGGTGTCAGATCCCCTGGAACTGGAGTTACAGATAGTTGAAAACTGCCATGTGGGTGCTGGGAATCGAACCTGAGTCCTCTGGAAGAGCAGCTAATGCTCTTAACCCCTGGGGGCAATCTCTCCAGTCCTGAAAATAAGTACTGTTGATGACCCCAATGGGATGTGAATATCCATTGTTCATAAATAATTATTGGTGACAATAAGACATTGCATCACATTCAAATTTTCATGTGCCCTTTACTATGAAAACAATTAAAATCAGAATACAGATGCTGGTCAGAGATCATCTGACCTGTGGAACTTTCAGGCAAGATTTATTTATTTTTTTATAAATGTGTTTTATTGGGTATGACAGAGTCCTTCATGTGAAATTAATTAAATGAATTAACACCTTTGGAAGTGAGATTTCCGGATGATGGAGAGAGGACAGTCTTTTTTAACAACCAATTGTGGCACATTTGGATCCCTTCACACAATGAATAAACGTCTATCAGTTTCCTGCTTTTGTACCAGAATAGCAAGGACTTGGTCATTTATAAAGAGTAGACACCTCAATAAGACTGAGAGGGAGAAGGAGATACACATGCCTACCTGGGGTGGCCTGCCCTGGGCAGCAAGGAGGAAACATGGGCGGTTGGGCATTTTTATGGTGAGTAAATACATGGCAAAGTACAGGAGGAAGAGAGAGGGAGAAACAGACAGAGACAGAATGGTTCATGTTCCGTGGAGACAGGCAGATCTATAGAGGTGAAACGAGTGAGGAGTGGGCTGAGGTATTGGCCTGCTTGCCACGGGGGGCCATAGTGATGTTTGCGGTCTGGGAAGCTGCCAAGGGCCACGCCTGGGTCCGTGGCCCTGGCACGTCATGGTCTGTGTTGATGTCTATGGCTCCTGTTACCTTCAAAGGCTGAGAGGATAGCGCTGCACAGAGTTGCCCCCACCCCTCACTGGCTGCAGCACTAGGGGGAACTGGGCCTGCCCCTCACTGGCTGCAGCACTCTGGAAAGTGGGTCCTACATCTTATCTGGGCAGCATAATAGAGCCGACTTTACCTCCAGCTTACCTGTGGGTAGAGAGTGGGAGAGCTGGTCCTTCCTCCTCATTTGCCATGTGGCCGCATGGGTGAGGGAAAGATGCCCTACCTTTCTTGTCCCTTGCCGCCTCTGGCAAGTGGGCGATCTACCCCTGCCGCTCATCTGCCATAAGGTGATGTGGGCGAGGGAGAGATACCCTTCCCTCCTGCCCCCCAAACTCGTGCCCCTCCCCCCGCCACCCTTCATCACCCGTGGCAGGTGAGAGAGCTGTCCCTGCCCCTCACCAGTTACAGCACTCTGGAGAATGTCCCCTGAACACTCTCCAGGGCAACACAGTAGAGCTGGCCCTGGTGATATAGGTGTGGTATAGGGTGAGCAGGCCAGGAAGGTATGGGAACAAGGAAACCAGGCCCACCCCTTGCTTAGGATGAACTAGCTAGGGCCGTGCTGAAGAGCTCACCCTGGTGGTGAGAACAAGGGAGAGCTGGTGGGCTGACCAACCCTGCAAACCCCCAGACCTAGAACCAGGCCTGAGTTGGCCCATCCCAATCCACCCCGTCTATGATCCGCTGGAGCACGTGAAGGGCCAGTCCTGTCGATCCAAAGTTGCAGTATATCCGTGACACAGGGAAACAGCAGGATATCCAAGAGGAGTCCTAGTGGGGACTGGGCATAAATAGAGGCTTTGAACCAGACCAATGAATGACTCTTGCAGCGAACACTTGCCAGTAAAGATATATGGACTAAAGGGTTTACTGTGTGACTCACTGTGTCACGCTATAGCTTCCACAGTGAGCGTTTTCTTTTTCCTTTCTCTTAAATTTTATTTTATTTTATTCCGCAGGGGAGATTGCAAGGGCAGAGGGCAGATACAAAAGGAAGGGGAGATAAATGGGATTGGGATGCATGATGTGAAAGCCTCAAAGAATAAATAAAAAGTTTTTTTAAAGACTTAAAGATGCTTAAAGACTTTCAGAGTTTCAAAAATAGCCTCATTGTAAGTTGTGCAACTACGATTCCAGTTCCCAAAGTGTTTCACCCATCTCTCCATCAATGTTTTGTTTATTAAAGAAGCATAAGATAAGAAGGGAAAAACAGCATTTAGCATCTCCCATTAACTACTAACCTAGTTTAATTGTTATCTGATACATTTCCATTTTAAGTAAATAAAGAAATTAGGCCCCCTTTTTAAAAAGAGAGAACAGACACCTCACGAGGCTGGGAAGTCCCAGGATTCCCTGCGGTGTTATCCATGGCGGAGAGCAGAAGGGCATGGGTGTGAAGCAGAAGGATGAGTGTGGGGGTGGGGATGAGTGGGAGGTGGAGACCGCTTTTGTCACTCTCATTGTGACTCACCTACTCCCTTGGCACCAACAGTGACCTGTCCATGAGGACTCTGCCCCAGCTGGGTCGTTCAGCCTCATCTCCCAACACTTTTGCATTGAGGATTTTGAGGATTTTGTTTCCAACACATGAATTTGGGGAAACTTCCAAACCAAAGCAGTGATTTTAGTCTTTTACTTCATATTATATACAAAAATATTTCAAGTTGAGAAATAGCTCAGTAGGTAAAGCGTTTTCTGTTGTGTGGGAGGGCCTCGGTTCAGATACCCAGAACCCACATAAAGATAGATGCTTGGTAATTCAGCCCTCCTGTGGTGAGACAGGAAGGCAGACAGAAGTCCTGGACCCCTGGCATGCACAGCATCAAACTACAAAGAGGAGGTGGAAGGCAAGGACTGATACCGGAGGCTGTCCTCTGATTGCTGCACATGAATGCTGTGGCATACGTGTGTCTACAGTCACACGCATGAGCACACATATACCCACAGATACACATACAAGGTTTAAAAAAGTACATACAGCATAGACTTAGGCAAAATAAAATGATACTGGGTCAGCTAGAATTTTTACACACAACACTAGAAGTATAGAGAAGGTTGATGGTTTTCAGTTCACCAAAATTAAATACTCCATGACTCAACATATAGCAATAAAAAAAAGCCATGGATTGGTAGAAAATCCTTGTAAATTGTTTATTTGATAACTGACATGTATCTGAAATATACAAAAATCTCTTAAAATTCAATTACATGAATATAACAACTCAGTTTTAAAATGGGCAGAAGTGACAGGAATGTGGCACACGTCTATAAATTCCACCATTAGGGAGATGGAGACTTGAAGACAGGGTCAACTTGAGCTATCGAATTCTAAAAATAAAAATAAAAAAATCCATTGTCCTAACACTTATGAAGCCTAGGAGCCCTGGGTTTCAACCCCAACACTGAAAAACAGGAGGATAGAAAGTTTGAACACACACACACACACACACACACACACACACGTCTAATATGGTCATGTAAAATGTTTAATATCACTAGTCACAGGGGAAATACAAATCAAAGCTCCAGTGAGGTACTAGTTTCTAGAATGGTATTTAGCATCACCCTGTGATGCCAGGAAGTTCCTTCCTTAACTGAGATACTGAACCTGGACCTCAGGAAGGAAGTGGTGTGATAGGATCAGAGAAAGGAACACATCACATCTCGAGCAGGAAGGGCAGACCTGGAGGTGGAGGGAGGACGATAGTCCAGGTTCTGGACCCACAACGAAATTAGTCTTTGTCCAGTAGCTTCATGTTGTCTTCAGGAGTCCATGGGGAGCACTGAGACTTTGAGACAAGGTCTTATATTTGAGGAATTATTACAGAAGTGACTAAAAATCAATACTTTCATGTGGAATATATTCTTATGTCTTATTATTTGAAAACCATGGGCATTTTCTGCAGATCCTATAGTAATCTCCTCTTCAAATGCCCGCTGTGGTCTGGAACCACAGCTAGAACCTCATTTAAGAGAATTGACAGTGGGAAGACTCAGTTCTGGGAAGGGTTTAGTCCGTGTTACATGGATGAAGATGTCTATCTATACCTGTATCCTTACACTTTGAAGGAAAGCGGCCATTGTATTTCTGCTCCCTTTGAATGCCAATGGACTATTCTCCTTGGGAGAATGAGCCAACACATGGGTACATCTCTGTTTCCCATGCCAATCCACCTGCATCAATACACTGAGGAGTGGGGGAGGAAAGGGTTTGTTTGGCTTACATTGCAGGCATGACAGACATGGGTTGAGCATGAGCCTTAGCGGTTGCTCACCTGAAATCAGACATCAGGGCAGGCCCACGTGCAGCGAATTTGGCTAAGGCTGGAAGTATCTTCAAAAATTTAAACTTGTCATGAGATTCACTCTCAGATTCTGTAGAAGATAAGTAAAACTACATGCCAGTGCTTGAAAGACGTCCTGTAAGCACATACAGAAATATTTATAACAACCAAATAATGGAAGCAGTGCACACTGGTGAATAGATAACCAAAAATGTGGCACATCTATTCATGGCAATATTAGTAGCAGTGAGAAGGAACAGGAGACTGAATCACTCTGCAATGGTCCAGACAGCAGTTAGACTTTAGATACCTCATGCTAAGGGAAAGGATTCTCACACGGAATACCATTCAAAAAAAAACAAAACAAAACAAAACAGACCAGCCCTTGTTTGAGGTTCAAGGGCAGAGCTGGGATTGAGTGTAGATGAATTAGATGAATTTAAGGGACATATTTGGAAAGATGTGACTATTATAAAACCAGCTACTGCTGATGTTTCCACTGTAAAGTCACTAAATATTATCAGTCATGTGATTATATTTAGAATGCACAGGAACATTTACAGAAAAATATAACCACATCTACGTAAGGATACCTGTGAGCATACAAGCGTCATGTTATTTTACGTGCCTGTGTGGCTGGGTTTAAACAGCAACTAATACATATAAACAAATACTGTCATGTTGGGCTTTGCAGAAGATTTAAGTATTTTTAAAGAGGTCTAAATGAAAGCTAGTGTGCCCACAAGTAATAAACAGAGGCATCCTGAAGTGAGACAGAGGTGGCATATTTTTCCCTGTCTTAGGGTTTCTGTTGCTGTGATGAAACATCGTGACCAAAAGGCAAGTGGAGGAGGACACGGTTTCTTTGGTTTACACTTTCACATTGCAGTCCCTCACTGAAGGAATCCAGGACAGGAACTCAAACAGGGCAGGACCCTGGAGGCAGGCACTGATGCAGAGGCCGTGGAGGGGGCTGCTTACTGGCTTGCTCTCCATGGCCTGCTCAGCCTGCTTTCTTATAGAACCCAGGACCACCAGCTCAGGGATAGCACCAGCCACAATGGGCTTGGCTCTCCTCCATTAACCACTAATTAAGAAAATGCCCTATGGGCTTGCCTACAGCCCTGTCTTATGGAGGTATCTTCTCAATGGAGGGTCCCTCATCTCAGATGACTGTAGTTTGTGACAAGTTTACATTAATCTATCCAGAACATCTCCCATTCCAGTTTCTTACACTTCCGCCCACATTTCTAGGCCGTTTGTGTCAGGTTTAAATTGCTGTTCATTAGATGGAGACTCATCTTTCAGAGGTGCGATCCCGAGATGCACAGGGCTTTGAATCAAGCTCGGTGGAATTAGGCAGAGTTAGTACTTACTAAGCTCTTACTATTTGCCAGGTTTCTGAGGCTTTGTGTACATGACATCATTTAATCTTTCCAGCAATGAGATTATGTGGGACTAGTGAAATTCCCGTTTCACGGCAAGAAAAACAAGGACACAGACAAGTTCTGGTAACCTGGCCCTGACCACACAGTTAAGCAATGTACTAATGTCAGAGGCCATGCTCCAGTTCTTAAGTTTCTGGTTGGAGAAACAACCCTGAGTTGTATGACCCATGGGATTTGTGGGGTGATTGCCCAAGGCATCTATGGGGTCTTGAGGTAGGATGTGGTTGGTGGCCACAAATGACTTAGAATTGCAAGAACAGGGGTCCTGGGGGAGATGTGGGGTGAGGACTCTTGGTCTAGGTGCCATATATCATCCTGGAGCTGGCTGATCAGCCTAGGGAATCTTTGAATCCATTCTGACTGTGAAGTCAGACTTAATGAGTCAGATGGGGAACAGCAACAGAGAATACAGAACAGCCCACAGGGAGAGGGGCATTTCAGAGGGCTATCTGCATCTCCTGCATGCAGCCGGGCACAGCCTTCGCCAGAATGCATTTGGGGGCTCAGCACTGGAGTCCTTGATGAACCTGGGAAGCTAGAACTACCAGAAAAGCTTTGCAAGTCCTTAAAAGTCAGGGCTGTGTTTCTGGCATCCACTTCCAGTAGCCCTCTCCTGCTACAAAAGAAGCGTAAGCCGAGTGGCTGTGTTTCTCCGAGATCCCATTGCTTCACTGAGTACCAGCTTTGTGTGTGACCGCTCTGTCCTTTTAGACAGGCCCAAGGAACAAGCATGTCTACCTCATTCACTGTGATTTTCATTAAAAGCCAGTCCCCTAAGGAAAGAATGATTTGTGACCAAACAATTCCACCCAGACTCAAAGGGGTGATTTCCCTTTTTCTTCTGGAAATGTTCTTCCCAGCAGAGCACAGACTCCAGCACACAGTCAAAGGTTATTAATGACTTCATTCACCCCTTCAGCAGATATTTATGCTGGGCTGTTATCTTAGAGCCTGGACTGCAGGAGAGTATCTGGGCAGGTGGGACCTAATTCCATTTGGGGGAAAACATTCCTCTCACTTTAGGGAGGTGATTGCAGGTTCACTCTGCGGCATCGGTGGGAGAGCACATCAATTACTTAATCTCTAGGGAGCTTATGAGGCGATGACACAGTCCTAGAGTGGCAGGGCCAGTGACCTGCTCCTGAACGAGTGTCCCTCCCTGTTTGGGATGGGCCCCCACCCCTGTGTGGGGAATAAAATGCAGCACATGCTGTGACCTCCCAGAGCAAGGTCTGCCCTGGGAATATGCCCAAGTACAGAAAGTGGGAAGCCTGAGGAAGGTAAAGTTAGGGGAGTTGATCCAGCCTCAGAACTGTAAAGTTTCACATGTAGACCGGAGGAAGACAGACCCTCAAAGCCTGGGCATAAAGGACAGGGTATGTTTGAGAATGAAACATGTGGTAGTTTGAATGTAATTGGCCCTCATAAGCTCGTAGGGAGTGGCGCTATTAGGAGGTGTGGCTTTGTTGGAGTGGGTATGACCTTATTGGAGGAAGTGTGTCACTGTGGGGCAGGTTTTGAGGTCTCCTATGCTCAGGATAGGTAGCCCAGTGTCTCAGTTGACTTCCTGTTGCCTGCAAGTTTTAGGACGCTAGCTATTCCTCCAACACCACATCTGCTTGCATGCCATCATGCCCCCCGCCATGATGATAATGGACTGCACCCTGAAACTGTAAGTGAGCCCTCTTCATTAAATGTTTTCCTTATAAGAGTTGCCATGGTCATGATGTCTCTTCACAGTGATAGAAACCCCAACTAAGACAAAACCCTTTCAGAGTGCCTGGTGGTGTTGCTTGAATTTAATGTGTTCTCTACAGGCTCATCTTTTGACTGCTGGTTCCCCAGTGGGTGGTGTTAGTCAGGGAGCCTTTAGGAGGTGAGGCCTGTGTGGTGGGAGTAGAGCTCTAGAGATGGACCTCTGAAAGTTACTGCCCTTGCTTCCTGTCCTGCTGCTCTGTTTCCTGGTCAGCGGAGATGTGAATAGCCTCCTCCACTGGTTCCCACTGCCACTGACTGACCCGTTCTGCCACACCTTCCTTGCTGTGATGGACTAAAACCATCTAAAGTCAAGAGCCAATTAAGCCTTTCCTCTCCTTATTTCCTCTATCATGTATCTGGTCATGGCTGTACAGAATTAATTAGTATAGATTGAGTCCGTGATGTCCACGGAAGATCAATAAACCTGAGATCGAAAAGCAGACAGTAGTTAGCAAGCAAATGCAGATCCCTAAGAAGTGTTTCAGGCGCCCTTTCACAGGCCATGGAAACCCACTGGAAGGTTTTCAACACGAGCGGTGAGATGGGGTCTGATTTGGAGAGGAGAGGTGATTTGTCCTGTAACCGGGCTACTGCCCTCAGGGATAGTCACCTCAATGGTTAAATCTTGGGAGAACCACAGGCCTGAGTCCAGGTCCTGTACCGGATTCCTGTCCTGTGAAGTGGGTGTTTGGTTGAGCAGGCGCCAACACTATGAGTACCTGGCCTGATACCACAGCGTAACACCTGTGTAGTCAGTTGGGCTAGCATGTGAGCATCCCCCAGTTAGAAATTGGACCCAAAGGGGAAGGATGCAAAGGCTGAGAAAATGCTCGGACAACTGTCATAGACAGAAAGTAGGGCATAGCTGAGCCTTCACCCATGATCTGAGGATGGGGTGTGGTTTAAGGACATCCATGAGAGGGGTGACAAAATCAGGGTGCAAAATAAGTGTAAGCAGGTTTGGGGTATACAGCTACAGACTGTATTAGTTCCTTCAGCAGCTGTAACAAAGCACTATGGATTGGGTGATCGGAATGGAAGCTTCTTGTAAGGTTTGTTCCAGCCTTTCTCCTTGGCTCACGAATGGCTGCCTTCTCCTTGTGTCTTCACATCATCCCTCTGTGTCTGTGCCCAGGGTTATTTCCTCATGGTGACTCCAGACTTGCCAGTCTAGGGTTGTTTTAATGAGCTCCTTTTAGCTCCATTATATCCATAAGGCTCTGACTACGGTTCACATTGAGGTAATGGAGACAGGACATCAACATACATACTTTCAGCAGGCGTGGTTTAGCCCAAATATATTCATAAAACAGGATGGGCAAGCTCTTGACAGTTGCCTCCTTTGAAGAGCAGTATGCTGGGCTTGCCTATACTTCCTGTACAGCAGAATTGATGTGTTATTTATATGGCGGTAGTAGAAAAAAATTTAGGCAAAAATTTCTTTTTTCCTTTCCTTTTCTTTTTTTTCCGAGATAGCTTCTTACAATTATATTTGTCTGCAATTGGCTTTGAACTCACTAAGTCACTCAAACTGGCCTTGAACTGTGGTGACCCTTCACGGTCAGCTTCCTGAGCACTGAGATTTACAGACATGTATCACCATGCTTGACAAAGTGCAGTTTAGATTACTATTTTGGGGGGTGGTGGAGTTGATCCAGGGCCTGAATAGACAGACATGACAGACAAGGTGCTGATGGACAAGGGCCCTGGTACTGAGCTGGATTGGTTGCTTCAGGCAGGAGTTTCAGAGAAAGTCCATTGACCTAAGGATGCCATCTGAGCTAAGCATAGCCTGGGAATTCAAATCACTCATAAGGTGAGTCATGTAGGAAGAGAGAAGCCAACTGCCTGTGGGTGTAAGTACAGTGTTTCTGGTGCGACCATAGCTGAAGGCTTAGAACTCTGAATGTGGAGTGTAGATGCCTCTGCTCACAGTGCACATGTGTATGAGAGGGAGGAGGGGATTTTCTGAGGCAGAAAAAATAAGCATGCCTAGGAGGACAGGATGGAGTAACGTGGGCCTAGATTCTCTTTTCTGTGTTTGGCCTCCATAGCTGCTCAGGTCATCAAAACAAAGCCCCATAACTGGAGTGACTTGCACACTAGAAACAGCATAGTCCTGGAGGCTCAAGCCTAAAATGAAGGTGTCTGTGTGATGGCCTTCCCATGACTCCCAAGAGGGGGCTTTCCTCATGTGTGCTCACTTGGTGAAGAGGGTTGGAGATGGAGATGGGTCAGGCAGGGAAATGAAGGGAGAGGGAGGCGGGAAGGAAGGAGGGAGGGGGGAGTGGAGGAGAAAAGTAGGAGAAGAAGGAGAGAGGGGGATGTCTTTCCATGTCTGAACTCTAGTCTAATCTACAGAACCCCACTGTCATGCTCTAATCTAACCATAATCCCTTCCAAAAGTCCCTGCTATATTGTGATGGGGGTACTGGGCCTTTAGCTGTGGTTTTGAGGGATGCAGGACAAGCCCACAACACTGGCCTCAGGAATTTCCTTTGCTACCTTAGGCTATTGGAATGCTATCACAAAGAACTCTGGATAATTATAAATAGTGGGATTTTATTTCTCATTGTTCTAGAAGCCCTGACATTCAAGATTAAGGTCTAGTGAGAATCTTTCCTCAGGGAGGATACCTTCTAGCTTCATCCCTTCATGACAGGAGGCCTCAGCAAGCTCTTGTGCTCTCTCTGCATCAGTGAGTGTTGCTTAGCTGTGGCTAAATACTGGTAAGCAGAAACAACTTATGGAAAAAAGACTTATTTTGGTATATAGTTTTAGGGGGTCTCAGTCTATCAGGGTGGATTGGTGATAATGTTGGCAGAGAAACTTGTGGCAGAGGCTTCTCACATCCTGGTGGATGAGAAAACAGATTGGAGCTGGAATGAAGGTAGACTCAAACTTTGAAGTTCCACTCCTAGTGACTTGCTGGCACAGCCCCCCTTACTCCTTACTCCATGTAAGTCATGGCATGTGTATGTCTGTACAGAGAGAAAATTCAGAACTCACACACACACGCACATGCACACACACACTGTAAATATTTTTAAAAATTCCCCTTCCTAATGCTGAGTATGTTGGCACAAACCTGTAATCTCAGCACTTGGGAGACTGAGGCAGAGGACCAGAAGTTCAACACTAGTCCCAGCTACATAGCAGATTCAACACTGGCCTTGGCTATGTAAGCTCCTGTACTAAAGTAAACTAAATTAAAAATAATTACACTTTATATTCATAATATCTGAATCCTGTGCACTTGAATTACATAGCTTAAAAGCTATTTTACTTTATTTCCATATTACTTTCTTTTTGCTAAGTAATTCATTAAATGGTTAGAAAGCCAAAAAGTATGATGATTTTTTTTCTCCTAGGAAAACATTCCATGTGTGTGTGTGACTCGGAGTAGTGCTAGTTGGTGGGTGAGGGGGCAGATTCAGTTTTCCTCTGCATTGCCACCATTAAAGGACAGTTAGGTACACGTGCACTCACACACATGTATTGTTATTCTCCCCACTTTCCAACTCTGTCATGCCAATTTCCAATTAATTCAGTATTCAGCTGCATTACTGCGAACGTAAATATTGTTCACAGCTGAACTGTGCACTGATTACATCTGGTCTTTGTTCCCATTGTTTTTCTCCAGTTTAATTTTTGTTTGCTTGGTTTTATGAATAGTTGACATAAATTTTATTCTAAATTCTCCAAAAGGGCTATAAACTCCCACCCAGCACAGTCATTCACCCAAATAATCTATCAGTTCAATTTCTTTTCTCTAGAAAGCACCCTTTCTAGAGCCCATCTGCGGCCCCGCCCCCCCAGGACAGCCTGTACCCACTTCAGTTTCCATGTGGTGATCCGACGTGCATTTCAGGGTCAGCTGAGACTCTCCTCACTTTCCTGGATCTTGACCAATTTTTTTGTATGGGACCTCTTTCCGAGGTTTGTCAGAAAGGTTATAATGGAAGTCAACTCCTTAAACCTTTGTATATCTGAAAACTGTACCCCACCCTCCCTCTCCGTGAAAGCTGTCTGAAATCTGAAGTGGGGAATCGCCTTCACACAGATATTAAAGACATTGATCAGTCCTCTGATTTCTTGTGTTGCTGTCAAGTCTCTGTCACCATTCAGATCTCATTAGTTCAGGAGCTCATTTCATTTATTTACCCAACAAATGCCCACAAATGTGGTTTTCACCTTATCTGTATAGACATAGAATTCATATTCTCCCTCCCTTCTCTGCAGATGACATTCCAACCCCTTCCTTGAGTTCTGAGCCTATTAGCGTTCTGGTGTCTAGTGGGAGGAGGGCTGGGGGTCTCCCATTTACCGCCTATACTTAGAGATTTTTACTTTGGGTACCCCAAAGCTTCCTTCGTGTGTCTCTGTTAACTTAGTGCCCCAGGCTAAAATGACTCTTATATTGGATCACATCAGTGCTAATCTTCTGTTGCTACAGAACAAGTCTAAAATGGTACTTACTTCTCTGCTTACACTATTTTCTTCTTATACATGTCATTTAAAGCAAAGGATGGTGACTATAAGGGACCAACTTGGGACCTTGTAATAAAAACTAAACACAGAAGTGGCCTTCTCTTCTTCCGGGGTTCCCACCCTGTGCCATGAATCGGGGTTTACGCTGTGACTTAGATCAGAGCAGGAAGGTCTTGGGGGAAAGTACTGATGCAGGTGAATTGCTGCCGCCCACACCCAGAGGCTGGACTCTTAGGGTGAAGCTTAGCATCTGCCCACAGGAGCAGCAGCATCAGGGTGTTCTAAGTAGGGGTTCTCAGAAGAGTCTTGAGGACTTGGGTCTGGAGGACCCCAAATCATCCTAGCCACCCTTCAGCTGCCAAAGTTTCATCACGAGTTCCTTGATTTAAATAAAGAAGCCAGGTAATGGTGGGCGTGTATGACTGAGATGTATTATGCGCGTGGATGAAAATGTCACAATGAAACCCATTGTGTGTAATTAATATGTACTAACAAAAGCATACAGCAAAAAACACTGGAAAGGGACAAAGATAAAAATAAAGAAGAGAGGAACTGGGGCGTGAGCTGTCCACAGCCTCACTCATTCGTCGCCGTAGGTCATAAAGCAGGCCCAGAGCTCACACTGCACAGCTGTATTTGTTGACTCTGTTTTCCCTGCTTGCATATTTTTAGCAGAAAGGTCATGCTCTGACCGTGAGGATGCATCTGAAGTTCGCATGGTGCCTTGCATCCTAGATCCATCGGCATGCCATCCTATCAAACTGGTGGACCAGAAAAGGCTCATAGCCACTGGTCTTCCAAATGGTTGTACTTGCCTCAGAACCCATGCCCTTCCAGTGTCTATTCTTAACGTATCTAAAACTCTTCAAAAATAAAAGCTCCAGCCTGTCACTCTCCTTTAGTGAGTCCCTGATGCACTCATAACAAAAGCCAAAGTCCATGCTATAGCCTGAATGGTTACAAAATCTGGCCCAGATGCCTTTCTGATGTCATCCCATTAGCTCTCCTATCTGTTCATAAGACTCAGTTGTAAAGAACATGAGACTATTTCTAGAATGTTCTCTGTCTTGTCTCTAACCATGTTATCTGCCTAGAGTATTGTTTCCTATCTTCACCCCCAAATACTCATCTAGCCTGCATCCTTCTTTATGTTTTGGGCTTGGGAGGCTGTGGACAGGTCACACCCCACCCAACTTCCTGTCTGCCCTGGGATGGGACCCATGGCTCATCCTCCCCTTGTTTGTTTTCAGCATCTCACTGTTCACCCTGTGACATGAGATTTATCCTTCATCTCAGTTGTTATCTGTCCCACCCACTAGGCAGGATGTTCACCCTGTGACATGAGAGAGCCTTCATCTCAGTTGGTATCTGTCTCTACACACTGGGCATGCTCTACATGGGCATGGCTTTTTGCTTGTTTCTTTTACAGCTATGCCTCAAATAATACCTGAGACACAGAAGAAACTGGTCAATATTTGCTATGCCAATCACTTTTTCATAGAGAAAGAGAGGCATCAAGAAATTGAATGATATGTCTGTTGTTACACAGGAGACAGGAGGACTTGAACTCAGGGTACTTTCCATGGCTATTTTTAAGAGATCAATAAGATCAACACTGGCTTCCTAAATTTCTTCCTTGTTTTTTGCAGCAGGTTCTTCATTGATGCTTTTCATGTTAATCACTTATTCACTATAGTTTTTGCATCCTACATAATTCAAAATTTAAATGATTCTACAGTGCAATCACGCCCCTACCCTCTCTTAAAATGAAACTTTTATTATTCCCTAAAATGACTGCTTTCAAAACAGTATGTCATTATTCTGGTCACATGCTAAAGTGACATGCTTAAGATAACCTTCAAATTAACACTGCAAAGAAATTCTTTCTATACCAAGATAACAAATGTGATCTAAAATCCATGCTCTGACTTCTGTCTGTCTGTTCTTTCTCTGCACCTGACCATCAGAGTAAACATCACTCAGATTTTCTCTAATTTTTGTTATCCTGACAAAGTAACAGTAGTTGAAATAGCGCCAGGAAACTGTCCATCCTTGCAATCTGAGGAGCCTCAGCTTTCTCAAAGGAGGGTGGTAGGTGAAGGGGACCAGGTGACCCTCCAGGTTTCCCATTCTGGTTCATTTATAGATGCTTAGATTATACCAACTTGGTACACATTGATCACTACTATATGATTTCTTACTAGTTGACATCAAAGGTTCCAGGCTGAGGATGTTGCTCAGTGGTAGAACATTCAGCCTGGGTTTAATATCCAACACCATGTATGGGGGGGGGGCAAAAGCAGGTGAGTGCAGCAGAAAAGTATTTGCGGACCTTTTGCTTAGTCATTTTCCAGCCAGACCCAGAGGTCTGCTTATTGAACAGTTCCTCCCCTGCGCAGTCCAGGTGTCCTGGAAGAGCTCACAGTTTTATGGCCCTTTTGCAGGGCCATAAACCCAACCACCATTTATTACTTGAAGTGTACCAGAAAAGTGAAAATTTTGGATGCTCTTAACAGCTCTAGCATCAGTGTGCATGGCACCGCGTCCCCCATGCCTGTGATTTTAAACAAGCTGCCCCGCTAAGTCTCACTCTCACCACTCAGCTTGTGTGTTCTTTCTCACTGAGGTCTCGGGACCCCACCGGTTCGCATTGTCCATGTGGGATCTCTCCCCCGTCCTCCGCTGTTTCTTACATGCAGCAGGTTGTTCATCTACTTTTATTGGTGTGAACCTACCATTTTATACGTTCTTATCCTAGAAAGTTCCTGGATTCTTTGGGACTTTATGTCAAGGAACCCAAATGGTCCAGACACCTATCATATCAGTTTGTGGGGTGGTCTGGTAGGATGTATTTGGCATGAATGGGGCTGGAAGTAGCATTGCAACAGGAACTGTTTACATGAACCTTGGAGTTGGTTGGCCAGGGCCACAAGATAGCTCCAAGTCTCCCCAGCCTCAAAAACCACAGAGTAACAAGCACCAACCAAGTTCCTGCTTGTGTTGCTTTCAGAAGTAATGGCATCCATGGTTGTGTTAGTCCTTTTGAACAGTGAGTGGCAGGAGATACAACAGGGAGTGTTTATGGCTGTCTTTTAGCAAGCAGTCCTGAGCTAGCCTGGGTTAGCTCAGCTGCCCCTGTGTTAACATCCCACATGCCTCGGTCTCTGTTGCACTGTGCCCAGCAGAGCTTCTCATCTTCCTATTAGCCAGGTGTCTGCCCTTTGTATCGTCCGTATTACATCTGGGAGGAAAAAGGAGAGGCAGGGAAGGGCACAGGGTTCTCGCCTAATAAGGCTGTGATGATTAATTTTGATCGTTAGTCTGCTGGTGAGGGACTTGGAATCACCCAGAAGACACACCTGCAGGCTTGCATAAGAGAACATGTCCAGAGAAGCTGAACTGAAGTGAGAAGACCCACCTTGACTGTGGGCTGCACCTTGCAGTGATGGGCTGAGGTCCTGACCTCACTGGGAATGAGAATGTGAGCTGAGGATTCACCTCTCTGCTTCCTGACTATGGTCATAATGAGACAAGCCGCTTCGGTCCTGTTTCCCTGCTCTCTGCCGTGGTGGACTGTACTGTCAAACCACTAGCCAAACTAAACTTTCAGGAATCAGACGATCCAGCACCAATTAAGGCTGATCCTCTACTCACGAGCAAGTGGATTTCCATAAAGTCACCGATAGGACCTAGGGATCTTCCTAACGCAACAAGAAAAGTAACTAACAATGAGGCATTGCTTTATAGATACAAAGAAATTATCACCCCTTGATTTCTGCCTAAATCCTTCCAGTCATCATTGTTATCTATCCAGTCTGGCTGCAGAACAGCCCAGGAGAGCAGTGCTCTAGCTTTTGTAGCTTGTGGTCTAGAAGAAGACAAAGGAAAGGGGTCTGTGGATGGTTTGTGGGTTCTAGATCCCTGCTCTGCCACAAGAGGGAGTTTTTGATCACACTGAGATAATACATTATTAGGGTTACCTAATAGAACAATAATAGTAATATTACTATGGTAATAATAGCAATAATATAAATAATAGAGATGAACAAAGGAGCAGCACCAAGTACAGTATGCTAAGCAAAGCCCTAAAGCATAAAATGCGAGGAACAGATGAAAGTTCAGAAGCACAGGAAAGAAAGCACATGAAAGAACTGTTGACATGGTTGGGGTTGTATTGTGTTCTTTGGGTGGAAAATTGGCAATGTAGCTTTAAGAATAATAGATGTGCTCCAGGCTATAGAGGTGTACAGAGGTTGAGTGGCAATGCTAGATACAAGGCAATGGAAGCAAGCCTCTGTGATCTCTAGAGACTCCTCTGTTAGGATTATGCATACGCCGAGGCAACAGGAAATGGGACGGTGGTACAGCCCAGGCCACAAAAGCCACAGAGTATGTTTACCTTCATTCCTGAAGTTATCACAAGCCGAGGTCTGCTCTTACCCACTGCATGGCCCGTCTTTGCAGAGGTTTTAACAACATAATCAGTCGACACTCGTTGACCCTGTATCACTTGCTCACTTGAATTTAGCATCCTTCCTTCCAAAACTGGTTGTCTCCTTGGCTTCCATGAGGTCCATATGTGCAGCCCCTCTTATCTGGCCTGCCTTTAATTGGTATCGTTCTGACTCCTTCTCTACCGATGCAGATGCAATCTGGATTTCAGTCTTGTTACCCTTGTTCTGTGTTTCCTATTCAACTTGCTTGGCCACTTTCTTCTGTGTCCCACTGGTGCTGGAGGCCTAGCTAAGTTTCCTTTCTCCTTAGAACATCTTCAGGTTTTCTTCCTGTTAACCCTCTCTCTGTGTTTCTCTGCAGAACTCATTTTCACACGTTATGGCTAGAATCAAGTGTTTCCCCAAAGGCTCGAGCTTGGATGCTTGGCCTTCAGCATGGGGCATTATCCTGAAGGCTTGACTCCTTTAGGAGGTGGGGCCTGGTTGGTGGAAGGAGGCAGAGGTCTGTGGGGGGAACACTTCAGGTTCTTTTACCTGGAGCAGGACTTTGAGATGAGACTACGTGTCATTCTGGCTGTGCTCTCCGCTTCCTGCTCCATCAAGATGTGTGGATCCTGCCTGTACAACCGGGACCCCATGAGTTCTCCCACAGCTTCCCCACCCTGATGGGCTGAAATCCCTCTGAAAATGTGAGCCAAAATAACCCTTCCTCCTCTAGCCGTTGCTTTCAGGCTGTTTGTAGCAGTGCTGAGAAATGTTAGGAGAACATCACAGCAGGAGAAACCAAGTCTTCAGTTCCCTCTATCTTAGGTGGGGGATTTTTATAGTTTTATGAAACTATATAGCTTTATAGATCCTGCATTTACCATCTGACATCTGACAAATAAAAGTCAATGTTTGAGAAACTGCGGCCTAATAAAAGTGTTAGAATTTATAATGCATACAGTTTTACAAGGAGACACAATCATCACGATGGCTGAGGAGGAGGATGCAGTCCAGGGGAGGGGCAAGACCAAGGAGGCTACAGCAAGAAGGACCCAGATAGGCATTTAATGCATGTAATTTTATTATCATGCAGCCCGTGCTATAGTATTTTTGTTATGGTATTGGAAGAAATGGACACGGAAAGAAATTGAGCCAGTCTGCTAGCAGGTGAGAAGGACTGATAGAGATAACACTAAAGTTAACAGGGCTTAAAATGAAGCCTAAACAGTGTCTCGAAACACTGAAGATCAGCAAAATGCTCTCCTTCCTTTCTTCATACACACAAAAATTTAGAAGGAGACCAAGCAGTACTCAGGGCTGCCTTCTCCTGAGGACCTGGCCTTCCAGGAGCCTTAGGTACCAGACCACTTTCAGCAGACTTCTGCATCTGTCCCCTTAGGAGTGAAGGGTCAAAGTGCAAGCTGTCCCCCTCCCCTGAGCTTCAGAAAAGAGCCTGTTTTCCAGGAATGAGGGCGACCCTTACTCCGATTTTCCTTTGGAAGCTCCTGTTACTCTGTTTCTGAATGAAAACAGTCATGCCCCTCAGGATCTTGGCTGAACTCATTCACCTGTCATCCTTGAGTATAATCGTGTGTCACCTAACAACAAGAAACCATGGTGACAAATGCACTCTTGGGCAGTTATGCCACTGTAAATGCCAGAGATCATATTTATACAGTCTTACATTTGTGAGTTACCCACCTGACTGGGCTATCCAAGCTGTCAAGTGACATGGGGAGCACGCATACCTGGGAATCTCCATTACATACCATGGGGCAGTGTCCCACTGTCATACTATAGAAGATAATAATCTTATTGAAGCACAGCACAGTGTGCTCTCAGGAGGTGGTTCAGAGGGTAAAGTGCTTGAAATGTAAGCAAGAGGGCCTGAGTTCAGATCTTAGCACCCAAAGTAAAAGCGGGGTGTGTTGGGGGCACATCTATTACTCCATTACTAGTGGTGGAGACAGACAGTTCTCTGGGACTCACTGGCCAGCCAGGTTAGCCAAAATTCCAGGTTCAGAAAAGAGAAAAATAGCTAGGTGGAAATCCACAGAGGGGATACATGACCTTGGCCCCTGACCTCCACACATGCATGTGTGATTGAGTATATCTGCCTATAAGAATGTATATACGTATACAACAAGCATACACAAAATTTTTAGCATACTAAATGTATAAAGAAGTTGTGCTGTTAAGTTTTAGCCAACTTGACATAAATGAGATTCACCTGGGAACAGGGACCCTCAACTGAAGAACCGCCTCCATCAGATTGGCTTGTGAGCATGTGTGTGGGACATTTCTTGATTAATGGCTGATGTGGGAGGGCCCTGGCCACTGTGGGCAGTGCCTCATCTGGGCAAGTAGTCCTGGGTTATATAAGAAATCAGTTTGAACGGGCCATGGAAAACAAGCCAGTATGCAGCATTTAGCATTTCTTGTAGGTGTCTCCTTCAGTTCCTGCCTTGAATTCCTGCTGTAGCTTTCCTCAGTGACGCATTGTAACTTGTAAGGCAAATACATCCTTTCCTCCTAAATTGCTTTTTGTCAGTGTTTTATCACAGTACCAGAAAGCAGATGGCAACAGTAGTAATATAGTCCTTTAGCCTCAAATATTTTTCATAGAACAATATTTGTGGGTTGTACTCTTTCATGATCATGAGTGGTGTGGGTTTGTTTAGGCAAGCACCATCAGATATATTGTTAACTTAGAGTGGCCACATCTTCACCTAGCAATAATCAGTTTCAGCTCCATTATAATCTTATGGGATCTCTGTTGTCTATCCAGTCTGCCATTGACTTGGGCATTAACTATATCACTGACCTTGATGTATGAAAAGACATTCTCATTAAATAGAAGACAGAATAGACAAAGCCACTGAGTTTTTTCTATGACTTCCCTCATGCTTTGATGGCCCATCTCCCATGGAAGAAGCCTACTATAGCATCATTGTGACCGTTATATCCGTATTACTCAGCATAGTCTACCTTGGAAGACTTTCCACTGCAGAGTCTTGGCCCGGCCAGGTGGCCTCAGGGCTGGTAGTGTCAGTGTCAATTCTAAGACTTCTGAGATCCTCTGAACCGAGACTCATTTGCTAAAGGATTTGGCCCATGCCCCTCTCAGACTCACCTCATTACTGAACGCCAGGGTTAAAGGAGCATTGGCACTGTACTTCATTCCAACCTCGGCATGAAACATTTGTCTTTTTCTGCTCTTTTCACATATAAATCTTTATTTTGACTAAGGAACAAGATCTCTATATGTTGATTGATGAACTCTCTGGGTAAAATACTGAAAAGAAAAATTTTGGCTTAATGGACCACCAGTCATTCCCATGGTGGCAGACAGGGTTCTGCCTGTATCCCATCGGGCCTTGGTGTAGCTATAGTGCTGCAAGCCAACTTTCCACCTGACAGCCTCAAAATCCCACTGTTTGAGGGCTGAGTTGCAGGGACAAAAGAATGACCTGGGTGCAATCTGATGTGGGGTGCCCGTTTGTATATGTGTTGCTTTTATTGGCCAACGAATAAAGCTGTATCGGCCAATGGCTTAGCAGAATATCTCAAGGGAAGCATTCCAAGCAGAGATAGAGGAAGAAAGAAGGCAGAGGCAGGGAAATGCCATGTAGCTGCCGAAGGAGAAGGACATGGGGGAACCTTAGGAACCTTACCAGTAGGCCACAGCCTCGTGACGATACATAGATTGATAGGAATGGGTTAATTTAAGATGTAAGAGCTAGCTAGCCAGGAATACGCTAGAGTCATTGGTCAAACAGTGTTGTAATTAATACAGTTTCTGTGTGATTATTCAGGTCAGGGTGGCTGGGAAACAAAGGAGCAGTCTCCATTTACAGCAGTCCTTAATCCTTGACTGACAAGAGTTAGCTGAAAACAAACAAACAGAAAACAAAACAAAAAACCAAGCCAAATAAACAAATAAAAAACTTCAGCTATTTTACTTCTTAGATTTCCGAGACAGGTTCTGACCACTACCCTGATTCTCTGGAGGGCTTTTGCTCCAGTTAGTCAGCAAGCCACAGCAGTAACTCTGGGGGCAGTGCACGTCTTAGTCCATGCTTTTCTTCCACCTCTGTTTCAGCTACTTCCTATTTATCCCATTGATGAGGAAGGGATTCCCACCTCAGGATTTCAGAGAAGCCTCGGCAATAATCAACCTTCAATAAAGACGACTGATGCTAATTTGTTAGTCATGTATCCACAGCAGATGGGAGGAGGACACTGCTTACCACACAGGGTCATGCGGAGATCGGAGTGAGCACAGGGTATGAGAGATAGGCAGTGTAATGGCCAGGGGTGAGAGTGTGGAATTTCCCCAGCAGGTGGGTGTGGTTGTTCTGTTTGAGTAACTTAAGCTTGCAGGAAACTAAGGATTGCAGGACTTAGACTTCATTCTTGTGATAGGAAGGGGCATTAAATAGGGGAACCTTATCAATGGAACAGAGGGGTAAGGAGACATTGGATTGGGAGCCTTGTCTCTGGAGCAGAGGGATGACAATGGCTTGTAGTCAGGACATCAGGCTCTTTAACTTGCCCCCAATTTCAAGAGGTGCATATTATTGGGTCTCAAGGTTAGGCTTTATACTACAGTTAGCTCCCCACCTCCTTCTCATCTTCCATGGGATCATCTCCCAAACCTCCTCCTCCCATGTTAGTCTTTGCTATATGGTCTGCTTTCAGATTAAGATGACACTAGGTTTGATGGATGCTTTTGGTTGTTAACTTGACTACATGTGGAATTAACTAAAATCGAAACATGGAGGGCACACCAGTGAGGGACTTTTACTTAATCTGACATAGGAAGTTCCACTTCACTTCTAGTCCAGATCTTGAGTCAGGAAGACACCCGTCTTGAATCTGGGTGTTGAGGCAAGAAGACTCACCTCTAATTTGGGTCACACCTTCTTCTGGAAGCCTATATAAGGGCATAGAAGAAGGAAGCTTTCGTTCTTTGCCTGCTTGCCCTTGTTTTACTATCAAGTCCATTCACTGGCATTAGAGCCTACATCTTAGGGCTTCCAGCTTCTACTGAAGACCAACTGAGACCCCCAGCCTCGTGGACTGAGGAACTACTAGATTCTTGGACTTTCCATTCACAGCGAGCCATTGTTGGATTAGCTGGACTGCAGCCTGTAAGTTATCCTAATAAATCCCATTATATATATATATATATATATATATATATATATATATATATATATATATATGTATGTATATATATAGTTCATTCTATAAGTTCTATTTCTCTAGAGAACTCTGACTAATACACTAAGTGTACATGGAAGCATATTCTACCTGTAGTGTATATAATATATGTATACATACACACCTGTAATTTCTGAGAGCTGTCTCATTTTAGGAAACATTCCTAGGGAACTGGGTGTGGGGAACATGCATGTAATCCCAGTACTTGGTAATCCGGCAGGGGCCTTACAAGCTGAAGGCCAACCTAGGGTCTATGGTGAGATTCCATCTCAAAAAAAAAAAGCAAACAAAAGAAAATAAATCCTTAGATTATTTCTTCAAATTTGAGTTTCAAACAACTTGCGGCAAGGCGAGGTGTAAATGGGGTGGGGATGAGGTGAGGAAGAGGGGGGAGGTGAGCAATAGTGGGGCATGGTGGAAATGGGGTGCAAGTGGAGGTGAGGTCAAAATGAAGTGGACATGAGGTAGAGATGGGGGTGAGGTGAGGTGAGCCTCACTGACAGAAGTGCTTAGCTATTATGTGTTATTTCTCTCCAGGAGGAAAAGGGAGAATGACTAGCAACTCATAATGTAAACTGCCGGTGAGAATTTAATAAGTGAGGAAGTGGAACTAGTGGGAATAAATGGGCTGAGAGGAAAATCTATGTTAAACCTGTCAAAATGTCCTCTATAATGGGAATCTGGTTTTTCTTTTATGATTGACAGGGAGGGGAAAATGTTTCAATGACTACATTAATAGATGGCAGGGCTGACCCCTCCACCATATTGGATACACTCTGGATTGAACTGTGGCATCTGTTACAATGACAGTCATGTCCAGACAGACATGTGAGGGGAGGAGGGCTGACTAGGTTAGTAGTAAAGCACGTGCCTTGCAAGCTTGAGGATCTAAATTCAGTCCTCAGAACCCACAAAAATGCTGGAAACAGTGTTGCACACTTGTGATCTCAGCGCCGGCGATGTGGAGACAGTGCCTGGGGCTCACTGACCAGCCAGCGCTGAGGATGCAGGAACAGCGCCTGGGCCTCATTGACCAGCCAGTGCCCAGGGATGTGGAGACAGCGCCTGGGGTTCATTGACCAGCCAGTGCCCAGGGATGTGGAGACAGCGCTTGGGGCTCATTGACCAGCCAGTGCCCAGGGATGTGGAGATAGCGCGTGGGGCTCATTGACTAGCCAGCCCAGTTTCGTTGGTGGGTTTCAGGCCAGTAAGAGCCCTTGTCATAAAAGAAGTGGACAGCTTTCCAAGGATGACCCTCAAGTTTGTCCTTTGACCTCCAGAGGCACACATGCCTTCTTGTGCATACACACTCAGGTGTATGCTTATACACATGCTTAAAAAGAATGCAGAGACAGAACCTGGGGGGGGGATGCTGTAGAGGACACTGTCCCCTTGTGAAGGCTAAGGAATCAGCCTAGAGCAGAGGGTGGGGCTGCTGGGAAGGATGTTGATTCAAGCAAACAGATGGAAATTATGAGCCTAACCACCGAGAACCTGTGAGAACTGGTTGTATTTCTGCCGTCAGTGATCGTGTGATAAGTGCTGGGCTTTTTGCCCCACTTTACTTCCCTATAAACAGATCAGTAGAATATGAATGGTGTTGTTATCATGATAATTTCCAAGACAGAGAGAAACACACACTCGCACACACGCGCGCGCGCGCGCGCACACACACACACACACACACACACACACACACAGAAATGTACTTCAGGGCCCATTGCAGATGTCAGAACACACCAGAACATGTGATCTATTCTGGTGTGCATAATTCACAGGGGTGGGAGAAACTTCCCCTTTTCTGTAAATGTCACATTGTTCTAGCAATGCTGTCTGCTATTGTGTTCCCATCAGATTGGTAGAGGAGAGAAAGTGTAAGAATGTCTAGAGACAATGCTAGGAGCGACCAAAAAGAGAGTGAAAAATGAAGAACGTTGATTTGTCAACATTCCCTGGGCAGAAACAACATGTGTCTGATCTATTACTCATTTATTAAATGAACAATTTCTTATTAATTTAAAAGTCTATATGGAACACATACAACCACATCCTACAGTACTAGGCATGCAGAAACTCAAACGGATGTGGGCTCCTTGGCCTCGCGGGGCTGTCTGTCCGTCTTGTCATGGCAGGGAAATATTAATTAGTGAATCTCAGGAATGTTATGTTACATGAATGGAAAGAAAATAAGACACTGTGAAAACATGTACCAGGGGAGTGGTTCTGGGGAATTGGAAATTTCCCTAAGGAAGCCATTCTGGTTGGGAAAGAGGAAGAAGCAGGAGACTTCATAACTTTTCCACTCTCGTGTGGCTGGGATTTGTGTAGTGGCTGAAGTTTCTGGTGCAATGCCAATATTTCCATGTAATTACTTGCTAATTTGGCTGTATAATATATCAGAAACATATTTTTGTTGTTGTTACCCAGGACTCTGTCCTTGGCTCTCCTGCTGCCCAATGAATGTCGCCAGTTATTCAATGAGAAATTGCTCAGATGCATATTTATCTTCTGCCACAATGAAATGGGTTTTCATCATTTTCTCTTTGGCTATATTCAAAGTGAAATTACCACTGTCTATCATTCTGTCAGCCACAAATTGTTAAACAATTTCTGCATTTTTTATCATCTGCCTCTCAGGTTGCTTAATATTGTTCAGCTTTTCCTGTTTAATTGTTGAAAAATCTCAGCAAAACTCAGTTGACTTTAAGTGGTATTAAATCAATGAAACCAGGCATTTTGGACAATGTCTAAGTACCATGGAGTGTAAAGGCATAGACACAGCCTCATCATTAAAGTGGAGGAAGATAAATTGTTGCCCCTCAGAGTCAGTAAAATTTTTTTCCAGTCCATTTCACTAAGTATTTAGAATGTGTGCTACCTGATTAATCAGTGTGTCATGAACCATGACACAGTGAATGGATTTTCAGTATTCAGTGCAGGGATAGTAAGAAAGAACTAGATTCATGAAAGGCACTGTTTGCCGGGGACAGGTATGTTGTCAAGTTCATGATTAAAATAGCTCCTGGCCACCTTTGGGGAAAGCGAAGATCCGTGCTGTGGGAGGACAGACAAGAGTGTGGGAAGATTGCCTTTTGACTCACAGTAATTGGACCTGATGGGCGAAATCCTATGCCATAAACCCATTCTTAATTACTTATTGGGGTGCTCTAGGCAAATTGCTAACTCACACCATAAATTCATTAATGAGCAAAACAAAAATGATATCTCATAAAACTTGAGGAGTAGTAAAAGCTTTCCCCTAAAGGTATTTTTATGTTGCTTTTTAAATATCAAGATTTTCCTTTAAAAATAGAATAGTTAATTCTCATTCTCTCTCTCTCCCCCTCCGTGTGTGTGTGTGTGTGTGTGTGTGTGTGTGTGTGTGTGTGTGTGTGTGTGTGTGCCCCCTAAGCAGAAGAGGGCATCCAATCTCCTGGGAGAGTACTTATAGGTGGCTAAGAGCCACCTGACATGGGTTCTGGAAATCAAACCCTGGTCCTCTGCAATAGCAGCAAATGCTCTTAACCACTGAACCATCTCTCCAGTCCCAAAATTTTCCTTTTGCCACACAAATTAATATTGCTTTGATTGGCTTAAAGGTTTTAGTTATTTTGACTAAAGTGGAAGAATGGACTTAGGATCACTGTTGGGTGTACTGCTTCAAGTAAATAAATTTAAGATGGAAACTATCATGAAATGGAAGCTATAAAATTTCATATTACATCCTAAAACATATCTTAAAAGCACCATATAAAATAGATTGTCACGGAACCTTTGTACTTCTGTTTTGCTCCCATTGTACTTAAAGGGCTGTGTATCTATGGAGATAAAAGGCAATAAAATTAATATTTGTTCTTAGATCTTGATTACTCTAGGAGAGCTAACTGAACAATATATATGCACAATTTTTGTCTGTCTGTTAGCAGCCCAAGTCAATAAATTGCATTCAGTACAATGTGTACTGTGTCAGACGTGTTGTGAGTTGGGCTTCCCTGGAAACAGAATCTGGGATGGAGCACACCTGGGTGTTTTCATGATTTTCTGTGCATCACGTAAAGGAGAATATAAAGGACAGAATATGGTACTGGCCCCCCTGGAACTGAAGTTAAGTGGGTGCTAGAAACAGAGCCTGGGTCCTCTGCAACAGCAGCATGTGCTCGTAACCACACAGCTGCCTCTCTAACTCGTGATTGGACGGTTTGGGCAGGGAAACTTTAAGCAAAAACAAGAAAAAGTTATAAGTTCATTGTTTGGGATATATTGGATATCACTCCCTGTTGGTAAGAAAACTAGAATTATGCTGTTTCTCTTCTGTTTCCGACTTTCTGAGTCCAATGATCTTCAAATAGAAAATACAAAGGTGAAGAAAAGAGAAGAGAAATCCATGGCAGGGAAGAATGAGTCAGGTTCCCTTCAGTGTATGTCATTTTTGTTCTTCTGATGGAGATAAATTAGGTGTCAGGTCCCAACTTTACTGGAGAAAAGGAAGGAATCCCAGACGACAGAATACAGTAAAGTAGATGACGAGTTGGGCATGTAGCTTAGTTTGTAGGGTGTCTACCTCACGTGTGGGAAGCTCTGAATTTGAACTGTGTGTGGTGGTGCATGCCTTTGGTCCCAGAATTCAGGAGGCAGAAGCAGGAGGTTCAAAAAGACATCCTCGGCTACATAGAAAGTTCAGGGCCAGCCTGGAATACATGATCTTCTATTCATAAACAAACAAAACTCCCAGAACCCAACCCAACCCAAACAAAACACCTAACTAAAAGAAGCCAAATGTTAAGCAGATATCTAGAGGGTCAATAAAATTTGTGTGTGTGTGTATGTGTGTGTGTGTGTGTGTGTGTGTGTGTGTGTGTGTGTGTGTGTGTGTGTGTGTTGAGACAGGGTTTCTCTGTGTAACAGACTGTCCTGGAACTTGCTTTGTAGACCAGGCTGACCTTGAACTCACAGAGATACACCTGTCTCTGCCTTTGAATGGTGGAATCAAAGGTGTGTGCCACCACTGCCCCGCATAATAAAAATTTTTAAGATGAGATTTTGGAAACCATAAATCAATGATCTTGAGTTGAACTACTATGAAAAAGCAGAAAGGAAAATATTAACAATAAGAGCCCATATATCTAAACTCTCATCTCTGCTTTTGGGCAGAAACAGGTAGAATATAATAAGAACAAGGCCCTTGAGACAGAAGCCTCACTTCTGAATCCTGTGTTCCACATTTACTGACTAACTGGTCAGGTTACATCGCCTCTCAGAAATTCAGCCTTTTCATATGGACCCACATAGTTCAGCCCGAGGAAGCAGAACTTTGCATGAAACCTAACCTCATAAATAAGTTTTTAAAAATTAAAATTAAAATACATAAAAAGTAATTCAACTCATAATCTTCAGTAATGTTGGTTTTTTTTTAAGTCCAATTTTCTTTAATTTTTCTCAACAGGTTTGGAGATTCAAATTTGAGAAATATTGAAAGAATTCTGTTGTTTCCTTCTGGATCCTGTGGTTTTAATTCCCTTTGCAGTGCTCTGTCTTCCTACTCCTTCGCTCTTCCTCTGTTCTTTATTATTTTCCACTGATGAGCCATTTATCTGAGTCTGACTCCTTCTAAGCCTTTCAGGTTCCATCTTCCCCTATTAATTCTCTGTCAATGCTTTACCTTTGATGCACAGGACCAGTTTTGCTGAGCTAGCTTTCCTCGGAAGATGAGTGGGGGGTGCGGTGCATGTAACATGAGGGCCTGCTTGTTGGGGTTTCTGTCCTGCTTGGTTCCCACAGCTGGCAAGTTCCAAAGAAAAATCACACTGAGAGTCTGCATTAGGTTATAAACTTATTGGCCTATTAGCTCAGGCTAAGTATTAGTTCTTATAAGTTATATTAACCCATTATTCTTATCTATGTTAGCCACATGGCTCAGTAACTTTTTCAGCGGGGCAGGTCACATCCTGCTTCTTTGGTAGTCTGGGCAGGAGTCTCTAGAGAGCTTCCTGCTTCCCAGAATTCTCCTGTTCTCCTTGCTCCACCTTCCTGTCTGGTTGTCCCACCTATACATCCTGGCTAATGGCTAATCAGTGTTTATTTAAATCATGATTGACAGAATACAGACAATTCTCCTGCACCAGGTGCAGAGCAAGTGGAGAGTTGGGAGAAGGCAGTCATGGGCTTCTTTTGGCAGTCTGATGGAGAGGAAGAGTCTGAGCTTATTCTTTCAGTGAGCAGTCCTATGCCAGGGCTTAGCTTGGTGCTGGAGTAGCAGCAAGAAACAGGGCAGAGAAAGCCAAGCCCACTTGAGGAATTGTTATTAGTATAAGAAGCAAAAGGAAAACGTTCAGGTATGTGCAGAGATCAGCCTTAGACAGAAGGAGAGAAGTGTCACTCGAAGGGGCTAACAAATGGGATAAGACCTACAGGATGAAAAAGAATGTTCAAGATAGAAGACCAAATGAGTGAGCCAACCCTGCGGTTAGGGTGTGTGAAAAATAGAAGGAGTAGGGGCACAGAGGAAACAAGGTGAAAACACAATAAAAGCAGTTGCTAAGCCAGGATGTATGATGGGATGCAAACCTTGGTGAGGAGTTTGCATTTTATCCCAGTAATACTCCAGAGCAAGTTTTTTTTTGACAAATAAAATATATGTTTATTAGATTCCTTTACAATATGAGTTGGTATGCAGTCATTGAAAGGAAGTCTGTAAAACCTTTTAAAATGTATGCTATAAAACCTAAAGCAATCTCAAAAATAAAATGCAAGAAATAATGTACAGAACATGTGGAAATAAACCAACAATGTAAATAAATTTATAAAAAAATTACTATTTGATAAATAAGATAACTCATAGAGGAGAAAACAAAGGAAAAAATATTTTACTTGGTTTTTGAGTCAGGGTCTCTCTGGCCTGGAACATGTGATTATCCTGCTTCAACGTCCCAAATGCTAGGTTATAGACAAGTGTAGACATGCCAGACTTTTACTTTTATATGCATTACACAAATTTGAAGGGAAGTTAACTGAAGGAAAAAGCACAAAACTTCAACATTTGTGAGTACAGGTAAAGTAGTTTTTTGTTGAAAATTTAAAGACTTAAATCTGCTGGAACTGATGGAAGGTCCTAAGTCAACGACTGGATTCCCACCTTTAGAAGCCAGAATAAGAAAAGCAAATTAAGCCATCTGAGGTGGCACAAGCCTTTAATCTCAGCACTTCTGAGGCAGAGATGGGAGCTCTCTGAGTTCTAGGTCAGCCTAGTCTATATAACAAGTTCCAGAACAGCCAAGGCTACACACAAAAACAAAACAAAGAGAAAGGAAGGGAAGGAGGAAGGGAGGGAGGAAGGAAGGGAGAAAAGAAGGAAGGAAGGAAGGAAAGAAGGAAGGAAAGAAGGAAGGAAGGAAAACGAAGCTTAAAGAAACCATGAAAAAGGAAACCATAAGATTGGAGTAGAGGGGGCCGAGAGATGACTCAACAGTTAAGAGCACTGACTGCTCTTCCAGAGGCCCTGGGTTCAATTCCCAGCACCCACATGGTAGCACAACTGTCTGTTTCTCCAGTTCCAAGGGACCTGACACCTATGGCTTATCACCAATGCGTATAAAATAAAAATAAATAAATTTTAAAAAGATTGGAGTAAAGATCAAATCTATAGAAATAACAAAATTTATAACAATGAAATTCGTGTCCTGAGAAATTAAAATTCTTTGATAGGCTCTGTTCCTATGGCAGACTCTAAAGTTTTTAGCTTTGTTTCATTCTCCTCAATGGTAGTGCCTGTACTTATTTCCTGGCCTACATTTCTACGCTGTGTTTTTACGAGCCTTTCAGATCTACTTTTTTTATTTTTATTGAGCTCTACATTTTTCTCTGCTCCACTCTCTGCCTCTCCCCTCCCCTTCACCCCTCTCCCAAGGTCCCCTTGCTCCCAATTTACTCAGGAGATCTTGTCTTTTTCTACTACCCATGTAGATTAAATCCATGTATGTCTCTCTTAGGATCCTTATTATTGTCTAGGTTCTCTGGGATTGTGATTTGTGGGGTTTTTTTGCAGGCAAATGGATGGAGCTAGAAAACATCATTTTGAGTGAGGTAACCCAGACCCAGAAAGACAAATATCACATGTACTCGCTCATTAGTGGTTTTTAAATATATAGCAAAGGAAACCAGCCCACAAATCACAATTCCAGAGCAAGTTTTAAAGATGAGCATGAACATTACACAGGGAATGGGCAGCTTTTGGGGGCACACGGAAGCTGAAAAACTAGTTAATAGAATGTCCAGACAAGGCCGGGTAAGACAGACAAAAAGGCAAAGTAATGTGGACAGACTGGAGACAAAATAGCCCAGAGCCTGGATATAGTGAAGAAGTAAAGGGATCAAGGATAATCAATTTTCAGCTTAAGATGCTCATTGTCATCCATGGAGACCTAAGTGACTAGAAAAGGGAAAGGAAGCCCAGGGTGGTGTTGGATCCATGCTACATTTGACAAGACTGCCAGAAGACACCAAGTGGAAAGACCAATGAGGCTGAGGACCACCCAGACGAATCTGGAGCTCAAGGTGCCCAATGGAGGAGTCACTGCAAAGATAAATTTAGGTGTCATCACCAGGGAGTATTCAAAATAGAGGGCAGAAAACTGGCTTAAGCCAGTCCCAGTCCATGGCCTTATTGTGTTACGCTATGGCCAGATAACTGCTCTAAAGTTGTGTGGCTTGGGGAGCTGCTCTCTGCCTCCAGTTTAGGATCAGCTTTCCAACTAGAACCCCCACTTTAGGATTTCTCATTGAATTAATAATTTTCTTTGAGTCTTAGGCAAGGGATTGGCCTGGCCTGGATAGTCAGTCAGTAAACGGGATGGAATGAGACAGTATAATGTCATGTCCATGCTGGAGCCTGAGAAGTAGGTGTCTTCTAGGACAACAAGATCTGAACTGTGGGTGGTGTGAGTGTGGTCACAATAATGGCGAAAGCTCACCAAGAAAGGTCTTAATCTGAGCCTGGTGGTACACTCCCGTTATCTCAGTACTCAGAAGGCTAAGGTGGGAATATCATGAGTTCTAGGCTAACCTAGGCTACACAAAGAAACTGTCCCCAAAATTAACTAAACAAAACAACAGCAACAAAACTTTGGATAGTATGGTAGTTTGAGAGAAAATGGCCCCAAAAGGTTGTAGCACTATTAGAAGGTGTGGCTTTTTTGAAATAGGTGTGGCCTTGTTGAAGGAAGTGTGTCACTTTGGAGGCAAACTTTGAGGTTCAATTTATGCTCAAGCCACACCCAATGTCTCAGACCACTTCCTGTTGTCTGTGAGTTAAGTCAACTCAGCTCCTTTTCCAGCACCATGTCTGCCTGCATGCTGCCTTGCTTCCTTTCATGAGGATAATGAACTAAACCTCTGAACTGTAAGTGAGCCCCCACAATTAAATGTTTTCCTTTATAAGAGTTGCTGTGGTCATGGTGTCTCTTCACAGCAATACAAACCCCAAGACAATTAGTGAAAACTGGGAAAGGATTCTAGCAGAAGGTCTCAAAGTAGAGACTCAGGCAGGCTGGAGGAGGGGCATGATGGGATATGAGAGAGAGAGGGAGAGAGAGAGAGAGAGAGAGAGAGAGAGAGAGAGAGAGAGAGAAAGGCCCAAAGGCTGTTGTGACTCTAAAAAGATCAGCTGGGGATCTTTGGGGTTTTGCTTGAAAGCCTCAGGGCTGGGAGTAGAAGAAGACAGTCCTTAAAAGTGTGTTTTGAAATGCAAATCTGTTCATCTCCAGGCAAGAGACATTAATGCTCCTTAGAACTCATTGCTGGGTATGACCTCAACTCCTTTTTCAGATGGATAGGAAAAGGAGTAGTAAGTAGTTAAAGACTAGAAGTCCTTCTGGTAGGAAGTGCTTTAGAGGCCAACCTTAGAGGACTTGAAAAGAGGTCCTGGTGACCAATAGAAACAGTTTCTGGGCTCTGCCAACTTAGAAGGAGTCAGCAAGGCTGAAAGGGGAAAACGCAGTCCACCCTAGATAAAACTGTAACAAACCAAATAGCTCCCTCCACTTTACCTAGAGTCAGATTATCCTAGATTGTAAGGGAAGTCACCCGAGGACACTGGATAGGCTGGGAAATTGTGAATGAGCAGATGAGAAATTAATACACTTGAATGTAGTTTCAGATGTGTCAAGGAGGTTTATTGCTCCTGAGTTGCCTGAAATGACATTTGATTGACTGTGCTTCTCGGAACCTAATACTACGTTTGAGTTACTTTTACTTCATCTTTTCAAAGATTATGTCTTTGCTCTGTTTCCTGCTCTGATTTCATCTGTAATTATATTGCTTCAGGCTGTGAGTGATAGGTCTCTAGGGACACTCTCCTAACCTTCATTAATTACAATGTACCTAAGCACAGTAAATTGGATGTGCACTTCCCTTAGACTTTCACTAAATATTAATGAGAAAATTTAAATATCTTAACTTAAAATATCACAAAATCTCAATTAAATAGTATTAAGAGATTGGGCCCATCAAATTAACTAATTCTTATAATTAGCAAGGGGTTCATAAGAAGACCCTTGTTCTAAGAGTTCTTCATCTTCCCCACCCCCCAGAATGTTCAAGTTTTTCTTGTGACTTCCTCAGAATTTACCTTTCCCCAGAGGAGCTACCCTGAGTCCTTATGTCTGTCTGGTTATTTATTCACTCATTGATGTGAGTTTATTAGAAGTTTTGAAAGGCAATGAAACAGTCGCACCAGAGTCATGACTCTGGGACTGAGGCTGGAACTCTGTTTACACCCAGGCTTGGGAAGAGGTGGGAGTTCTTTCTTCAACAAACTGTGATTTCCTATCATCATTTTTTTTTGAGACAGGGTTTCTCTGTAGCTTTGAGGCCTGTCCTAGAACTAGCTCTTGTAGACCAGGCTGGCCTCAAACTCACAGAGATCCGCCTGCCTCTGCCTTCCCAGTGCTGGGATTAAGGCATGCGCCACCACTGCCCTATCTTAAAAATATAGGTTACAGGGAAAAAACAGAAATTCCAGACAAGATTGGCATGTTTCCCATAAA
>PVIU01006036.1:0-106219 GCA_004026605.1 Ondatra zibethicus | reverse complement strand
AGAGTCTATGAGACATTCTGCAGGACACAGAAGAAAGTGACTGAACTGTCTTTAAATTTTCCTGCTTCATGGAAAAGTCTCCTGGATACTATGGGCCTGTAGGCTAAAGATGGATGCCCCAACGGTACAGAGGAACTTTGGGTGACTGTCCAGGCAGCGAGATGTCTCTGTCATTTCTAGAGTTTGGAAGTTGCTTATTACTTGTTTACTTAAGTAATATTATATCCTTCTGGAGTCTTTGATGGAGTTGAAGAATGGATAGTTATAGTTTTCATTTGTCATGATAAAAAATAAAATAGATCTAAATATGGTAACTGTAATTCTTGCTTGATAAGTTTTGTTATATGTAATGTTACTATGTCAAAGTTAAAGCCTTCTTTTTTTTTTTTTAAACAGAAAAAGGGGAAATGGTGTAGGAGGGTCTTCTGTTTGTATATTGCCCTCATTGGTTAAATAAAGAAAACTGCCTTGGCCTTTTGATAGGGCAGCCCTTAGGTGGGCGGAGTAGATAGAACAGAATGCTGTGAGAGAGAAGGCAGTGGGGCAGACGCCATGCTTCTCCAGCACAAGATGGACACTGGTTAGACTCATGCCGGTAAGCCACCACTCAAGTGGCGATACACATTAATGGAGATGGGCTAAAATAATATGTGAGAGTTAGCCAATAAGGGGCTGGAGATAATGGGCCAGGCAGTATTTAAATGAATACAGTTTCTGTGTAATTATTTCAGGTACACACCGGGAGCCGGATGGCACAAGGGGCCCGGCGCCGGGAACGCAGCCCGGGCCCCTCATTACAACTCAGGGGCTCTAAAAGACAGAGCAGAGATGACAGGCCTCCCACACAGCAAGCACTTATGTGGTCACTCCTCAGTTAGTTTAGGACTTCCAGGCAGGGGCACCAAGGAATGCTGTCTTCTCAAAGTGGGTTCAAGAGCTGCACAGGATGGTGGTGGTGATGGTGAAGGTGGTGGTGCTGATGGTGGTAATGGTGGTGCTGATGGTGGTAATGGTGGTGCTGATGGTGGTAATGGTGGTGATGATGGTGGTGGAGGTAGTGATGGTGGTGGTGGTGGTGGAGGTAGTGATGGTGGTGGTGGAGGTGGTAATGGTGGTGGTGGTAGTGATGATGATGGTGATGGTGGAGGTGGTAATGGTTGTGATGGTGGTGGTGGAGGTGGTAATGGTGGTGATGGTGGTGATGATGGTGGTGGTGGTGGTGATGATGGTGGTGGTGGTGGTGATGATGGTGGTGGTGGTGGTGATGATGGTGGTGGTGGTGATGGAGGTGGTGGTGGTGGTGGTGGTAGGAGCAATTGCTGGGGTGAAACACTGGAGTTTCTGCTTCCCTGGGGACTGGCTAGTGAAAATGAGAGGAAGAGCCACTCACTCTGACCCAGGATAGAGAACCAACCAGTCAAACACAGGCCTCAGAGCCAAGGAGGGGAAGAGGCTGAGAAGCAGGGCTGAGCCCAGGCCAAGGTTGCAGTTAGAGCTGTCTGCCCCAGAAGAACAATGACAAACTCAGAGAGGATGTGACTGAAAAGTGCCGGGAGGGGAGGTGGGGAGGGGAGCTCCGTGTCCACAGCTGAACCACAGAAGCAGCAAGTTTCTTAACTCAGACGAGAATAAGGTGTGGCCTCTGGTCCCACCCTCCAAGAGCTTGAACCGTTCAGTCAATTACATCAGCACTTGCCTGACTGTGCTTTCTGCTGCTATGATGAACACCTTGACCGAAAGCAACCTGGGAGGGGAAGGGTTTATTTCGTCCTACAGCTTATAGTCCACCATGGAGAACAGTTACAGCAAGAACCTGAGGGCAGGAACCGAATCAGAGGCCACGGAAGGGCGCTGCTTACTGGCTTGCCCTCCATGGCTCACTCAGTCTGCTCTCTTAAGCAACCCAGGACCACCTGCCGGGGATGGCACCACCCACAGTGGGCTGAGCCTCTCACATCAATTGTGAATCAAGAAAATGCCCCCATGGACTTGCCTGGAGGCCAGTCTGATGGAGGCATTTTCTTAATTGCAGGTCCGTCTTCCCCAGGACTGCAGCTTGTGTTGAGTTGACAGAATTTAACCCGGGTACAGCATGGTGGGGTGAAACTCTCCTTTAAAATCAGAAAGGAAATGTGCTAAAACTTCTACAGGATGGCTGACTTTTCTGCCTGCTCTAAGGGGGGAAGTGTGGTTCGCTTGGGAGGCATTAGATAGTGTGCACAGCTCATTGAGGGGAAGCCCCAGGCTCCCCCTGCAGTTCTAGGTCAGTCCCATCTTCACTGAAACAACACTGGGTAGGAGGCTCCTTGTTGGAGAAACAGAAAAAGAGACAATTGCGCAGAAGCATTCACAAACCAGCCCCTTTCATTTTCAAGGACAGGAGCTGATAAATGCTGATTGTCCTGGCTGCTCTGTGTATTATGCAAATGAACCCAAAGGGGAAAGATAATGCTTCAGGGTCACCACCTGTCATATTCTAGTGCCTCACATTTTAAAAGGGGGTTAAGAATGGCTGACTTCGTCCTTAAATACCTGTGTGGGAGGCGACAGTGTTGAACCGCCATTATCTCAGATCTGAATCACTGGGGGCCACATTAATTTCCTATTTACAGAAGCCACTCTCCGAAGCATGATGGAGCCTGCTCATTCAATTTACCACCCACGTATCCGTCATATGCTACTGATGGCCAGAGGCTCTGCGTGCTAGTCTTCCCTACGGACCTAAAGAAGCTCTGCTCTTCCAATTACAATCTTAAGACAGTAGTGTTCAACATCTGCCTCGATCGTATTAAACTAATAGATGGGCCATGAATTCTTTAAAAGACTTGAAAGCACTGGAGGTTAAAAAAGAAAGAAAGAAAAGAAATGGCCTATCAAAGTAGGTCAGTCAATCAGACGATAATCTTACCGAGATGATAACAGTGCCCCACCAGCCAGTCCCCCTCAGCCAAGGCCACAACAAAGCAATTTGTCACCTTGCTGGAAAGCATTCATGTAGTATCTTCTGAGTTTCTATGGGGGTGGGTTCAGATGCTCAGCAACCCAGCCAGGCCTTGAGAACTGTACAGTCCAAGCTAGAAGGAGAATGACTTAGAAGCTGCACTTATTTTACGTTAGTGGGAGCCCAGAGCTGAGGAGACAGCGCAGTAAGCAAAGAGCTTTCCTTGCAAGCATGAAGGCTAGAGGTCGAGCCCCCAGAACCCTTGTTGAAAAAAGGCCAGGTGTGGAGGCCCATTCTTGTAACCTCAGTGCGAGTGAGGCAGAGACAGGCAGACCCCCGTGTCCTTGTTTGTTTTCTAGAAAGCAGCCTGGGGGAGGAAAGGGTCATTTCATCTTACCATTTACAGTCAGAAAGGAGAGTCAGGGCAGGAACTCAAGGCAGGATCCTGGAGGCAAAAGCTAAAGCAGAGGCCATGGACGAGTACTGCTTACTGGCTTGCTCACATGGCGTGCTCAGCCCACTTTCTTATAGAGCCTAGGACCATCTGCTCAGGTGAGGCACTCCCCATCAATCACTAATTAAGAAAATGCCCTTATAGACTTGACTGCAGGCTGATCTGATGGAGGAGACCTTTTCTCAGTTGAAGTTCCCTCTTCTCAGGTGACCCAGTCAACAGACAAAAGCAGCTAAACCAACAGACCCAGGACTCACTGGCTAGCCCAAGCCAAATGGGGAGCCCCAGGTTGCTCTGAGAGACCCTGCCTCAGAAAACAAGATGGAAGTTTCCTGAGGAGCAGCACCTGAGGTTGATCTCCCCACCTCCACATACATGCATAGCACATCGCCTGGGCACACACATACACAAACACGCACATGCACATGTATGCACACACGCACACACACCAAAGACCTCAATAGAAGGAATGACTATAGGTAAAAAGGAAATAAATCCCAAATAGATTTTGTTCTCTCCTCCTCACCATCAATAAATCCCCGGCATCATGTTTTGAAGAGTAAGGACTGCAGAGTGAAGCTAACACTTATTTAAAACCTCAGAAAAAAAAAAACAAAAAAACAAAAAAAAACCCTATATCATAGCCCTTGTATTAGCACACCTGACCATGCTGTTTCAGAAGGATAGATTTTTTTTAAAGCACATTTAAAGGATACAAGATGAATTGAAGACAATATTTATACACCTTCCAGGGGGCTGTCTGTCTTTTTTAGTAAGACAATTATAGTATTCTGCTGTTTTCCTTCTCCTCTTCTTCCATTGTTCTTGTGATAGAATTTGTGCAATAAATAAAACCAAAAAGCTGAAACAGAATTGCGTCTTTTGTAAAACTCATTTTCCTATCACAAACTCAAAAGAGCAATCAACCACTGCCACCTAGATGGGTTGACTGGCAGACTCTCTGTCCCCAGGTTTGCTGTGTGTGATGAGCGATGCTAAGATGCAGTGGTCAGGGCTCCTCTTGGAGGACAAAACATCACCGATTTACAGACAATGAGATGAGAGCTGAGCATCCCAGAACTTGAACCCATCTTGGTCCCACCTTCCTTTCTCATGTATCTCCTAGTGCTGACTCAGCGGGTTGATTGGCAAGGCCCCTCGGCAGCCGAAGGCTTTGCGAGGAGCTTTGCTAGTAATGAAGAACTGTGTGGCAGAGTCTCATCCTCCCAGGCTTCTGCAGGACTCAAGGAGCCCCCAGCAGCAGTGGCCTCTCTCAGCTCCAGCCTATTGCACCCATTGCCAGGCTGATCCTCCTTTCTGCAATGGGATTTTTACCCCCTCTGGGGCTCAGCCTCCACCTCCTCTGCTTCCTGCAACAGTTCTGATGTTCGGGAAGCCCTTCCCCACTGCCCCTCATCCTCTGTGGTTTGATTGGCACTGACTCTATGACGTGCTAGAAAAGTGGCTGGTGGATTTCAATATGGCCTTAATCATGGCCTATTGTGTTGTCCTGGTCATAGGTCCTAAGACGTGTGCATGCACAAAGCCAGGCTGTGCCATCCACTCCGATTTAGTCCAGGAAAGTCACTGGATCAGTTGGGACAGTTAATGACCTTATTGTCTCTAGCCCTAAAGGACGCGATTCAGGAGTTTCTACAGCCATATGCCCTAGTGATTTTCTGGGTGTAAGGAGCACATCCAGCGTATAAAAGACAGGACAAGAAAGAGTCCTTGGTTTCTGAGTACAGGCACCCCATGAAGAAGAGCACTCTAGGTGGCAGAACAGGCTTGAGGAGGGTTCCTGCAGATGGGTTAAAGACATTGTAGAGGAAATGCATTTATAAAAAAAAAACACCCAGATATATAGACTAAGAGTTTAGAAGTCTAGACTTTAGTTATAAATTTCAGAGTCTCTGACACATAGAGATATTTAAAGCCAGGTGGTGGATGTCTAGCCAAGGAGACTGTAAATCACAACGATGAACTCGGCCAACCTTCAAGAATTCCAGTTTAAGAGGCCGACTCCTTAGGATCGAGTCAGTAGAAAGGAAGTGGAGACTGTGACTTCCTGAGAAGAGAAAGCATGCCTTGTTCATTTCTTTAAAAACACAGTATGCTGGGTAGTGGTGGTGCACACCTTTAATCCCAGTGTTTAGAAGGCAGAGACAGGTAGATCTCTTTAAGTTCAAGACCAGACTAGTCTACAGAATGAGTTCCAGGACATCCAACACTACACAGAGAAACCCTGTCTTGAAAAACCAAATAAATAAATAACATAGTACTTTAAACCAAGCAGGTGACAAGTATTTGTGAATTACAGCCCAACATGACCATGGCATGGATTTTAAATGTTATGATTTTTGGATGAAAAAGAAAACTGTTAGTCCCAGTTCATAATGTAACTGGCTATGACGGGCCCACCCTCACTCATTCAATGAGCAGTATAGAGAAACTGGTGGCGCAAACACTATTTAAGGCTGGGAGATTATTAAAGTCTGAAGGAACAAGCAGGAGGCTGCTTCCTATCTTGTTTATTAAATTCTTTCCATGTGACTATGAAAAAGAATCCCGCGAGAGAAGTTTTACATACGCTTGCTGAAGGAACTGAGGCTCTCGAAATCTCAGTTGTGCAGGTGAAAGGAACTGGACAAGAACGCAAACTCAAGGGAGTGCATCTTACAGACCTGAACTTTCCTGTCTGCTGCAGCTCACCCTCCAGCCAGCCTGCAGAACTCAGAGTCTTATCACGCACGTGATCAAGTCAGGTGTCTCATAATTAAATGTTTAAAAAAAGCTGCTGCATATGTGGATGAAAATCAAATGAAAAGAAATGAAAATCAAAGTGATCAGAGAGTCAGGAGGTAGGAAAGATTAGCTGGACTTTGAAATAAAAAAAAAAAGAAGAGTTTAGAGCACACTTTTGTGGGGGCAGGCCAGCAATCCCAAAGCCAGAATATCAACATAAGTAAATTGAACCTCAGAAATTGTTTTGTGCATCACATGGGTCTCAGAGAGTGTGCTCTTATAACCATTTATGTAGCTTGTCTATGGCAGCGGATGTTGCATCAGAAACAGGCGAAACACTTAAGGTCTTCTCCGCGACAGCTAGGTGGTCTGGCAAAGCATGCAACTACGTATTCATGGAAATGTCACTCACGACACGGGTCATGAGTAAATAAAATTCCCACTGGCTTTAATAAGATGAAGAAGATTATCTGCAAACCCTTCACTTACTCCTAATATAACTGTACCAGCATCACGCCACCCCCACATTCTCTTCATTCAATGCAGTGGGATCCTTGAGAAGAGGGGTGGACCCCCACAGGGCCTGCCTGATGCAGCATCTATCAGAGGACCCCCACAGTCATTCCCCTTGGCTCAAAGGCTTGGCACAGTGTTTCCTCCATGTTAATTTTTTCATAGGTTTTCCGCTACTGGAAAAGAAACATTCTGTTGGAACATTCGTCCATACCAAAGCGACGTGAAAGCAGGGAGGAAGCAATGTGGATGTCAAGCTCCTTCCCCACCCTTACTGGGTTTTTAATCAACCGTTTGAAGGTACTGGGAGGGAAGCAGGTGCCAAGTGTTCCATTTTCAACATTAGCCATTTCCAATTTTCCAAATTAATTAGTAAATTGAAATACAACCTGAACCTGCCAGAGAACAGAGAGCAGCTACAAATTACAGGCTCACCCCACTCCTGCTGGAGGAATCTTAAAGAGACACTGCACAGGGAGAGCAATACCATGACCATCCGTTTACACTGAGACAGTCCTAGTCTCAGTTCTTCTGGTGACTAATAGGATCTATTTGCAAGAAATCTGGCCCTGGAGAATGGGTGTGACCTGGAGCTGGAAGTCTGCAAAGCTTGATCTCTTTTTTTGAAAAAAGTAAGAAAGAAAGAAAGAAAGAAAGAAAGAAAGAAAGAAAGAAAGAAAGAAAGAAAGAAAGAAAGAAAAGAAAAACCACCAACAACAACAACTACAATTCCACTTTGTTCCACTTTCATAAAACCTCGCATTTATAACACGTTTAAAAGCATGTCCAGGGCCTGCTAGCTCATCCTGTCGCATGATTGCCTCCACAATAATCTTGAGAATAAGAAACACCCAGCACGGAGTGCAATCAATAATCAATATATTGACTGGACCACCAAAGTCCCAGCAGGACGCGTGATTTCACTTCAAATATATAAAAGCCTTGCTGAAAGAAGGAAATCTAACCTCACTCCACGGCTGTGGAAGAGGCTGTGACTCAGTTTCACCTCACTGAGAAATGTGTACTTGGGCTGATTCTCTCAAAGCTCGTGCACCTGCCATTCTCTCAAGCAATTTCTAGGCCCGCTCTCAGCCACACCCTCTTTGCCACTCTGCCCTCTGCAGACCCTCCTTGCCCAGCTGTCATCTCAAGCATGCGGGGGGGGGGTGGGAGGGTGGGCGGGGGGGAACCCCACAGAAAGGTCAGCTAGCTGGGCTCGCAGGCTGATCTACGCATGCGCAGACTCCGCCCACGGGCCTAGCTAGAGAGGGCACATGCGCAAGAGTCTTGCCCGTCCTTGCCTGAATGGGAACCCAAGCCTTGCTCTTCTGTTCCGCAGGCAAGCTCTAGGCTAGTCCCAGATGTGTTGTTTTTGTGCCTGGGTCTCTGTCCGAAGTCGAACAGAGCAAGGATTCTCCCTAAGTTCTTAAGAAGAGAAACCTCTATAATATATTTTTATTACAATTTGAAACTGCTAGTTAGGGAAAAGGAGGAGGGGAGGGGGGAGGAAGGAGGGAGGAAAGGAGATGCAGAAATGATAGCACCATCAAGGCAGATTCAAGGAGCCAAACTTGCTGAGCTCAAATTCCAATTCTGACACTGGATGACCTTGAGTCTTGGTTAATATGAGACTTAAATGTATTCAGAAATGTAAATTATCCATACTAAAATAGTGCTTGGCTTATAATGTAACCATAAAATGGCACTGTAAATACTTTACTGGAAAAGGCAATATCCATTCTTTTCTTGAGTAGGTGTTTTTGATCTTGTTAAGGGAGGGTTATGAGATTTGCTCTGCCCTCTCTTAGAGCCTTCTCCCTTTACCATTCCTCCCATTCTGCTTACCACAGGGCGTTTTTCCAAAGTGGAGGTAGGGTCTTTGTTGTGCATAAAAGAAAGACTGCATTTTTTTTATGTTTTGGGGAACTGAGATGTAGTTATCATTCAACATTTGTCTGGTGAAGGCTCTCCCTGTATTTTCTTGCTTTGTACAAAAAAAAAAATGTCAGTGAACAACACCAACACCAACACCAACAAATAGCCTTACTTTGATTTCTGAGATCTGTTTGCATTCAACAAAACACATGTCTAAATAGATATAACCTCAAGCACTCAAAAAGCAACGAATAAACAGTCTCGCCACGAAAACGAGGATGATGGGGTGAAAGAAGAGGACCCCCCATTTCAAATAACCATCTCAGGAATGAGCTTAGCTTGCGGCAATTGCATTGTTTGGGGGGGAGCTGTCCTTTCAGCACCACTCACGGGCTGAGCTCCTTCACCCATGGAGCCCTGGGCCTCTGCAGAGACACCGCATCTTCCTGGCCAAGTGAGAAGAGATAAAGGTCGAGGAAGCCCTTGGCCGTTTCTCAAAGAGATTACTCTATAAGTGGTATGAGGTTATTCTTGACTGTTAACTTGACAGGATCTGGAATCACCTGCAGACAAGCCTGTGGACCTGGCTGTGAGAAATGATCAGGTTATGGGCATGTCTGGGATGGAGTTTCTAAATCAGATTAACTGAGATGAGAAGACACGCCCTGAATGTGGGTGGCAGCATCCCACGGGGTGGGGTTCTGGACCGAATGAAAAGGAGACAGCGAGCTAAGCACCAGTGTCCATCTCTCTCTGCTTCCCGGTGTCATGCAGATCAGTGGAACGGATCACCTCAAGCTCCCGACACCATGCCTTCCCCACTACCATGGACCCTCCAATAGCAAGGCAAGATAAACCCTTCCTTCCTTGTGCTGCTCTTGCCAGATAGTTTCTTCACAGCAACACACAGGGACCGATAAAGACGGGAACATAAAAAGCGCACAGGGTCTCATGCCTACACACTGGTCTGGCTTAGTACTACATGAGCTTAAGGAAGAGTGCTGGGGTCCATCTCCTTGCTGCTTCTCACCCTCACATCCCTCTATGGTCACCCCCGAAGCTCTTTGTTGATTTCATATTCTCAAATGTTCATGTGCTTCTTGCTTCAGGACTTTCATTCATTATGTTCCCTTGGCTTGGGATGCTGCCCATTGCTTCCTTTACCAGCTTGACTTAGCCTTCATGGAGATGCATTCCTCTGGGGAGCCCAGCCCTGGGGACTAGGTGACCATAAGCAACAATGCTGCCTGATAGAGGCTCACAAATAACTTAGCAGTGAACACCATAGCATGTGTGTCTATGTATGCACACGCACATGTGTGGGTGGAGGCCAGAGGTTGCTTTTTCTATCACTCTCCACTGTATCTTTTGAGACGGGATCTCTCTCTGAACCGGGAACTCCATGATTCAGCTGAACTGGCTGGCTAGTGAGCCTCAGGGATCCTCTAGTCTTCGCTTCCATGAGCACTGAGATTACATGTGTGCATGACTGTATTCGGCTTTTTTCCATGGATGCTGGGGATCTGAACTCAGATCCTCAGCCTCCACAGAAGGCATTTAACCAACTGAGCCATTTTCCCAGTCGCTAGAGCATTTACAGATGGGCAGGGGGCTAGAAGTCAGCTGATCAGGGTCAAGATCAGTTAGGTCACTCTGCTGACTTCATCTGAGCACTCTTACTCATCTTCAAGGACCAAGAGTGTAACCAGCCACCCTTAACTAGAGTGACCAAGGGGCATTTGGTTCAAGGAGGCCTGGTCTACAAGAGCTAGTTCCAGAACAGGCTCCAGAGCTACAGAAAAACCCTGTCTCGAAAAAAAAATTCATAGTCATGTGACAAGATTGAGCATACAAGAGAAGGAACAGAACTGGAGCCGATGATACAATTTTTTTTTGTTTTTGTTCTATTTTTGAAACAGGGTTTCTCTGTGTAGTCATGGAACTCACTATAGCCTCGAACTCACAGAGATCCGCCTGCCTCTGCCTCCCAAATGCTGGGATTAAAGGTGTGCACAATAACTACCTGGCCTCCAGTGATGTAATTTACAACCAACAGGTTTCCGGTCATGCTATCTCTGATGACCCTAGTCTTCTACATGGGGCTCACCACACTGAAAGCCATTTTAAATACATCCACTCACTTTCACTGAATCCCATTCTCCCACTGTGTGATACACCGCACAGGATAAAGAATAAGTCAAGATCACTCTTTCCTAATGAGGGGCCTACCAGCACTGAGCACATAGCAGGCCCTCAGGAAACACTTACTGATCAGATGAATGTGAGTGGCATAGCCATTCGTAGGAGGCATTCACAGGAGGGCCAATGGTTCCCGAGTGAGTCAGGCAAGGCAAGCTTCCCGGAGGAGGAGTGACAGCTTGAGTATTAGATGTATTTCTGTCTGACTCACTTCTCCCTCCTACCGAGGCACACCCTGTTCTCCTTTGCAGACAGCAGATGGCATGAAATTGCACTCAGACCCCCTTTGTAGGTCATAGGGAGACCTTTGGATGCAGAATTCAGTGTCCTGGACCAGAGTCCTGAAGTCCATGGGTCTCCCAACCACACACTCTCCCTTGTCAACTTTGCCTTCAGCAGCCAGAACCTGAAGCACCTCCTTTTCCTGGGAGAAAACTTATTTTCATATAAACCTTCCTATCAAAGTCCTTCAGTGGCCTCCAGTGTTTCTCGGGCTCTTGTTTAGAGTCCAGGCATGAGTAACAGCATCCCCAGTATCCCAGAGGTGGCCCCTCCATTTTCCTCTTCGGGCCCGTCTCCTCTCATGTGCTCTGTCTCCCACCATCAGCCCTGGGCAGGGGCCTCCAGTATAATACGCATGTTATTAAAGAAGTGTGTATTGGGGAAATTGCCTGGCATCGCCAGGCAGTTCAACAATGGCCGGCTGCACAGTGAAGAGGCTAAGAGCCTAGTAGCTTCTTAGTCTATGAAGTCACCTGCCTCAGTAGTCTCAGGGCAGTGCTGAAGACCTAGAATTTCCTGAAGAGTTTCTGGTGTGGAATCCATACTGGAAATCCAAAGAAGCTCTAGGCCAATGAGGTGGAGAGTGCAGCAAAAGGCATTTGCTGAGGAACAGGAGAAGGGGAAGACAGGAAGAAACAGACGCCTCTTCCTCAGACCTCTTTACATCTGGGCTGCCTGTTAGAAGAGGCCACCCACTCTGAGGGTAGGTATCCTCTCAAGTTAGTCCTCTATAGAAGCATCCTAGGGGGCACACTCAGAAGTGCTGTCTTAGTTAGGGTTTCTATTGCTATGAAGAGACACCATGACCACAGCAACTCCTGATAAGAAAAACATTTAACTGGGTGGCTTACAGTTCAGAGGTTCAGTCCATGATCATCATGGTGGGACACGGCAGTGTGCAGGCTGACATGGTGCTGGAGAAGTAGCTGAGAGTCCTACATCTTGTGCAGGTAACAGGAAGTGGTCTGTCTCACTGGGTAGGGCGACCTGAAATTCTGGCATCCACAGTGACACACTTTCTCCAACAAGGCCTTTAGTGATATTTTATATATGTTTTAATAAGTACAGCTTGCTTGAAAATCAGAGGGCAAAACTAAGCTACTAGAGGCCAGGCAATGGTGTTACATACCTTTAATCCCAGGATTTGGGAGACAGAGGCAGATGGATCTCTGTGAGTTCAAGGCCACCCTAGGCAACACGGGATCAATGCAGAAACAGATCCAGGTGATGGTGGCTTACACCTTTAATCCCAGTACTAGGGAGTCACACACCTTTAATCCCAGCACTAGAGGGAATATAAGACTGGAGGAGACAGAGCTCAATCTCCAGTCGCCCAGCCTTGGTAGAGGTAAAGTCTTTTCTAGTGGTTTGGCTGTTTTGCTTTTCTGATCTTCATCTTGAACCCCAATATCTGTCTCTGGATTTTTAATATTTTTAATATTTGTGCTACAAAGGCCACATCTTCTAACAGTGCCACTCTCTTTGGAGGGACATTTTCTTTCAAACTACCACAGGTATGGCCCCTAGGCTAGTCTAAAACCTGCCAAGTTGACACTCAAGATCTACCATCAACCCACCCACCAGCCTTCAATTTTTAGAAAACACCAACCCACTTCCTGCCTGGGCTTTGTTTATGCTTGCGTCCTCTGCCTAGAACACAGGGCTCCATTCTTCCTGCCCACTCCTGCTGCAGGCGTGCCCCTCTACCTTCCACAGCCAGAATCATGAAGATCTCTGTTCATTCATTATCTTCTCCACAAAACCTTACCGGGTGCTTTCTAAATCCCTTTGCTTCTTCTTCTCAGACCTCTGTTACAGCACAGAGTCCCTACTTAAAATACCTGATTCTATGATATAGAGGTTGAAGCTATGGTTTTCAAAGGCCAGCTATGCCAGTACTTGGATCAGGTGATAGCTGCTCGTCCCCTAAGTGTGGGCTCAGTAGTTTTAAATCTCTTAGAACATGGCTGGCACTAGGGCTCATTCAGTGGTAACTGTCTGTCTTTCCTCCTCTCACAAAAGGGCTTTGTTTCTTGCCCTGGCTGCTACGAAACTCCAAGGAAATGCTAGAGCTGGTCAGCACACCTCTGATCTTTCTCTTCAGAGAACTTTTGGCCTCGAAAGGGGACAGACATTGAATCAAGTTTTCTGACTCTGAGTAAGGTGTGTGAGTGTTATAAAAAATTTTAACTCTGAGAAAACAAAGTGCAGAGAGGGTGTGGTGGGCACAGCCATGGCCTCGAAGATGCCATGTGTTAGCCTTAGGAGCTGTGACAGTGCCATCAACGCAGCATAGGGACCATAGGGATGTGACTGCACTTGGAGTAGTGAGGTAGGACTGAGGTGTCCCTGGAGTCCTTGGGTAGGCCGATGTCAGCACCAGGGCCTGTGAATGGAGGAGGGAAGCAGGAGAATTCCAGTCAGTATGACAGAATATGAGCAAGACCTGGGTGGCCACTGTGGCTTTGAAGTAACGAAAGGGGAGTAATGCCTGAGGAGGGTGTAAAACATCTAGAAATAAGAAGATTTGAGGAGATTGCTCGGTCGAAAAGCGCTTGTCTCGCAAACATGAAGACATGGGTTTGATCTCCAGAACCCACGTTTAAAAAAAGTCTGGACATGGTGGCTGGAGAGGCAGAGACATGTGGTATTGGTGGTATTGGTCACAGCACTCCAAACAACACCACAACCACCACCACAACACCAACTGCCACCATCACCACCATCACCATCATCACCCTCACTACAATCACCACTATCATTACCTAACTACCATCACTATGACTAAGTTCACTACCACTAATACTACTGCCATAAACATCACCAACACTGCCACCACCAGCACTACCACCACAAACCCTACTGCCACCACCAATACCTCTAGTCCTCGAGGCTTGCTGACCAGCCAGGCTAGTCTCCTTTACTAACTCTGGACCAGTAAGAGACCCTGCCCTCAACCCCTAGCACCAAGAAAAGTTACTACCCTCAGGCTGTTCTATAACCTCTAATCACACACACATGAACATACAAGCACGCATGCATGTACACACAAGAATAGTAGAATCAGGAGATGGAAATGAGGTGGACCGATCACAAAGTCTCCATCCAGCAGCCACGCAACCCCACTGATATCTCGGCGAGAGCCGACAGGAGGCCCATTTTGGACAAGGATGTGGTCATTTGTTACAACAGCAAGAGGACACAGATATGGGTGGTCAGCTCAACATATTTTGAGGGGGGAAAGGAAGAAGAGAGAGGGCAAAGGGTATCTTAAGACAGGGAGAGGCTGAGTCCATCGGAGGAGGTGGTCTCTGGGGTCTGTACAAGCCAACAGCTTCTGCTGCCATTCCTGGCAAAGAGAGCCCATATAAGTCAATATTTACCAAGGCGGCTTGGCTTCTGCGCCTCTGCTTACTTGGCTTCCTTATGAGTCACCTTTAGCCTGCATTAGAAAGCACACAAAGTCAACCACTGCCAGCCCCGAAGTGCTTGCAAACATATGGAGCCGAGATCCCCACGGGCTCAGCGGCAACATTTAAAATGCAGATTAATATTTTAATATGAGCCAGGCTCTAGCACAGTAATCCTCTGGGCCTGGAAGCCAACTTGAGTGGGAGAGGCAGCAGGGTTGGGGGCGGGCCGGGGGTGGGCCAGGGTGGTGGGGGAACCACCAATCAGCTCCCACAGGCAGTCACACAGCTCTATCTTGCAGGCTTGAAGGGGTTGAAACAGGACTGAGTCGGCTCTGCTTTGCTTTTCATCCTCTGCCCTCCGTTCTTCTGGGAAGGCAGGGTGGGCCATGAAGGAAGCGAGAAAGACAAAGCTCATCTATGCAGAACTTGTCCCTGGTGTGGCTAGTTGCCCCAGACTTACAATGAAAATATATACCCTCTGTCTCCAGCTTCTCAGGCTGCATGAGAAGTTGTTCTGTAGATGAGAACAACTCATGACTGATTGCTCGCCAGGAATGTCTCTGTGACCCCCGATGAAATACTCAAAGGCTGTCACCCTGTGTCTGTGTGGTGTGTGTACATGTATGTGTGCATAGTACATTCAACTATGAAGATGTGAGGAGGCCAGAGAAGGGCACTGGGGGTCCTTTCCAACACACCCCCACCTTATTCTTTGAGGTAGGGTCTCTCCTTTGAATCAAGAGCTCTCATGTTTCATCTAGGCTGTCAGCTGGCGAGCCCCAGCAATCCTCCTGCCTCTGCGCTCCCTCATGGCTGGGGTTGCAGGTAGGGGTGGAATTGCATAACACCCCTGGCTCGTTATATGTGTAGAGGAGCAGGATCTGAAGTCTGAACGTCACGGTGCTCTCTCAGTAGGTAAACCGTCTCTCCAGGCTCAGGTATGGGCTTTCAAACCTCCTTCTCAGAGAGACCATCCCAGGCTGCTGGGGAAAGCTCATTTCTCCCAGGTACTCATGTGGTCTCGCCCACTGATGGGGCAAAACTCTTCATCAATTTCTTTGTTTGTGCTCCATCACACTGTACTAGAATGTAAACCTCTGGGAAGCTGTGTTCACTTCCTCTGGAGCACTGCTAGGTCCTTGATGTCTTCCTTGGGTCTTCTTCCTGCCCGATAATCACGTTTCCCATTTCTCAGTCATGTGAAAGACCGAACTGTGCACCCCCAATCATAAATTGGAGTTCTAACGCCCCCCCACACTTCTTCAGAAGGCACCAGACCTTGGAGATAGCATCTTTAAAGAGGTAATTAAATTAACATGAAGTCATTAGAGTGGGCCCTCATTCAATATGATGAGAAGAGGAAATTGGGACATGGCCCGGTAGTGATGGGGGCAGTGCAGATACAAGAAGAAGCCATCTATCTCTAAGGCAAGGAGACAGGCAGGCCTGGAGTGAATCCTTCCATATGCGCACTTTCCGCTAACACTTTGACTTTGGACTCCCAGCCTCCCCAAGAGTGAGAAACTAAATTTGTGTTGAGTCCCTAGGTCTGGGGTACTTGGTTTCAGCAGCTCTGTGAAACTCACAGATACCAACCATTCAGGGAGTACCCGAAACTTGCGTGAAAATCCCAGAGGGAATGTCTGTCTGTCCCCTTTGCAGGTTAAAGTGCTAGCAAATGTAAGCACAGGGAAAGGGATCCCTTCCTGCCGCCCCCCCCCCGCCCCGTACAGGAGCACGGTGACACTCTGTAACTAAACCAGGTTAACAAGAGGAAAGCAGAATAAAGTCATTTGATGGTGGCTTTAGTTGGCATAGGAGCATTATGATCGGAGACCAGAGGTCCCACACAAACTGTCTATTTGAATGCTTAGGCTTAATGACACAACATGAACCCCCAGGTAGGAACGTGATTGGCTGAAAGAGGTACGAGCTAATGACGGCAGACCAAGGGGACGAACAAGGCCTGTCCAGATTCTTCATCAGTGTGACATTTCCTTTTCCTGGATCTTGGGCCGGTCCTCCCCCTGATTTAAGGTCTGATGACTTATAAGCAAACCAGGTAGATAAGGGAATTTCTTTAAGGCAAAGTCTCAGGCAGAAAGGTGGGGCGTTAGTGTGACATCTTAAGTTTGATGGCTATCACTAGGGAAAAGGCCCCCATTCCCTTGACCTGCCTTGGGGAAGAGGAATCTAGTTTCTGTGTCTTGCACTGGGGTTTTATGAGGGGCCAGAGAAGGGAGGTCAGGAGGACAAGGGAGAGAAATGCTGTCTCCTAGGGCTTCCTTTGTGACATAGATTTTTGAGCCCCTATCCCAGAATCAATAGGCACCCTCACAGTGAAATCTGAGGGGACATAATGGGGGGAGTGTCTTGTGGCATGTGGGGCCAAGGTAAAGACTTGCAGTGCCCTGGGGTGGTCACAGTAGGGGAGCATAACACCCTGGGCTGCCAGGGAGAGAGCAGGAAGCTTTAAGTAGCAAGCTAAAGAGAGACAACTTCTTGTAGAGAAGGCCTTTCCAAAATAAAAGCTTTGGGTTTTCAGAGAGCCGTCAGCCTGCCAGGAAGCTGCCGCAGGAAGGGGCCAGGAATGCAAGAGCCTTCTCCAAGTCTCCCTCCTTCAGGGCTTGTGATCAGCAGGACTCCCAGAGTCCCTGTGTGGCTAACCCACTTTGGTCCTAATCTCCCATGTCTAAGACTGTGGTTTCATAATGTCCTGTCAGGGCTGACCCTTCGCCGGCACCCAGTGAGTCTGTTCCCTGAACTTTCCCAGAGCTTTGTTGATGGTTTTTGCACAAGTGCGGCCTGGTGGTCCAGCCCTGACGGCATGCGGAGCACAGAGATGGCCTCCCTCATGGGTCTCCAGCAAGCTCAATGAGAGACATTTCAAAGAAGCTCACTTATCAATGCCCGGCCGTTCATAGACAGACAGTGTGGGCGACTAGTGTGCGCTGAGTAACCACTGAGCACTTGAAGGTTAATTCAGCCAATCTGCACATGCCTAACAAGTAGTTAGCTCACCATCCGGCTCTGCTGCTCACCCTCATACTGCTCTGTCCAGTGTCTGACTTCAAGGTGAGCTGAGGGAGGCTGGAGCTATAGAGTGCTGGCCGGGCAAGCACAAAGCCCCGGGTTTCATCCCTGGCCCTGCAGAAACCAGGCCCACACCTGTGATGCCAGGACTCAGGAGAGGGGGAGACAAGAGGATGAGAAGTTCAAGGTCACCCCTCAGACAAATGGTGTGACATGTCCAGGAGGCTTTGTCTCAAGAAAACCAAAGCAAAGAAACAAAGGAAGATGGGTTATTTTAACTTGTGGCTTCATTCTGTCATGGTGGGAAGATGTGGCAGACTGGTCACATACATCACAGCAGACCAGAAAGCAAAGTGAGACATATCACACACCCCCCACACCCCCCACACCCACACTCACACACAAACACACACACCACCACACACACACACTCATACAAACACACATACACACACACCACATATATACACACTCTCACATACACTCTCATATACACACACCACACAGATACACACACAAGACACACAGACACACATGCACACACATACCACACACATATGCACACACACTCACACACATACTCACGTGCACACACGTACACACACAGAGAGACCAGTTAATTACTCAGCTGGGTAACAAGCATTCAGAACATGAGCCTGTAGGAGATACATCACAGTCAAACCAGAACACCAGTTTTGCAGATAAGGAAACAGAGAGACTGGGGAAGTCATGTGACTAGAGCCACATAACCAGCAGGTGGGCAGACAAGAATCAGAACTCCAGGCAGGTGGCTCTGTGTCTTCATCCTGTCCACCATTCCAGAGGTTTGGCAGACACAAAAGGCTTCAAGATGGATGTGGTGACTTGACCCTGTAATCCCAGAAACTGTGAGGGTAGGCAGGAGGGTTGCTTCAAGTGTGAGGGCGACGTGGCAAGTTCCCAGCCAACCTGGACGACGGCACGAGACTCCCCAGAGGCTGCCAGGGGAGCACAGCCCTCTCCTCCTACTTCCCACCTCGATTCTGACTGAGAGCCACAGCTGCCAGCTCAGAGTAAAGGTGAAAAGCTGGAGGAAGACTCAAGACAGAAGCCTTGCACCTTAAACAGCCAGAACCAAAGCCAAAATAAAAAGCAAAGCCCCCACAAAGCTAACAGGTATGACAAGGAGCTCAGAGTGACAATGCTGCCCAGCACACATGAGCATCCCCCACTCGCTCCAGTGCATCAACAGATATGGTTCCATTAAAGCCTTTTTTGTTTGTTTATAGAGACAGGGCTTCTCTGTAGTTTTGGAACCTATCCTGGAACTAGCTCTTGTAGACCAGGCTGGCCTCGAACTCACAGAGATCCACCTGCCTCTGCCTCCCAAGTGCTGGGATTAAAGGCGTGCGCCACCACCGCCTGGCCCCATTAAGTCTTAATAAGAAGCCATGTTGCTATCTCCATTTTGCTCCCCAGTCCCAGAACACTGAACATACCAGACAAGCCCTCTCCTATTGACTTACACCCAGCCCCATTCATGCTAGCTCTGTTTGTGTGTATGTGTGTGTGCATGTGTGGTGGGTGTGTGCGCATACAGGTGTGTTATGCACATGAATGCAGTCATGCACGATGTCCATGCAGAGGTCAGCAAAAGGACACCAAGTGTCTTCCTCTGTCACATTCTGTCTTGTTGTCTTGAGACTGGCCCTCTCACTGAATCAGAGGTTTAGACTAGGCTTGCTGGCCAGAAACTCACTTGTCTCTGCTTCCTATGACTAGGATTACACACATAAACAGCCATGTCAGTCTTTTTATTTGGGTGCTGGGGATTTGAACTCAGGTCCTCGAGCTTGCGCAGAAAGTGCTCTTAACCACTGAACCATCCATCTCTCCAGTCCATACTAGCTCAATTTTAGAGATAAAGACTAGACTGAAGATATAGCCTCATGTTGGAAGAGTCCTTACCTAGTGTGTATGAGGCCCTGGGTTCCATTCCAGGTACACAAATTAAAGTAAAATATAAATATAATACAAATGAGGGCTGTGAGACTTGGAAGAGTTACATGAATGCCCTGGGTTAAGTCATAGGTTCACAGTTCGAACCCTAGACAGCCTGAGTCTAGAGCTGAGGCTTTCCACGAGTCAGAACAACCAGGGACAGAGTCAAGCTGAATCAGAATGTCAGAGATGGGGCAGGAAGACCTGCCACCCCCACCCCCACCCCGAAATGTGGGAAACTCAAGCATCACAGATGTGCCCTCGGCTTTTCACTGCATGAAGGAAAAAGGAGAGGGTGTGGTAAGAACTGCTCATGGAACCTTCTGGAAAAGAATTTTCTCAGTGTTCAGTGAGATACAGGAGAGTGGCTCTAACTTGAGTTTCCGGCCTCCTCACTGCCGGCCCTGGTCACTCGGGTACTTCTGTGGTGAGGCTGTCCAGGGCATGGCAGGAGGCTGAGTGGCCAAAGTGTTAGCAGCAGCCCATCTGCCCTGATGTAGCCACCCCACCACGGCAACGTCCTGGCCTTTCCCAGATAACTGCCGTTCCCGCCTACTTCCCACAGCTGCCAGTTCTGAGTAAGGGCGAAAAGCTGGAAGCAGACTCAAGACAGAAGCCTTTCACCTTAAACAGACAAAAGTGCCACCTCCACGTGGTGACTCCAGAAGGAAAAAGGAAGAAGGAAGAGCCCAGGATGAGGAATGCCAGCCAAAGACCTGGTGCTTTGATGCAAAGATCGTGGTCTTCAGCACTGACTGGGCAAGGCTCCGAACTGGGATCACTCATTGCTACTCAAGTGTAGGCAGACCACCTAACACGCAGAGTTCCAGACTGTGAGAAGGGCATTTTAAAAATCTACATATCACCAAGGCTGTCTTCACCCAGGCTGTCTTGGCAGGGGGGTCCCCAGCAAACCGATCATTCTCCTCTATGGCCAGGACTTACAGAGTGCTGTACCCCTCCCCCTTGTTTCGGAATCCGACAAGGTCAGGTTCGGTGGCCGCTAGACTGATATCCATCTTCCTGCCTGCTCTGATGATGTCCTTTCTCGCCCTCTAAACAGCTGGCCAAGGATGAGTCACTTCCCCAGGAGAGTCATATCTTAGAAAGGGAAAGGGGAGGGGCATGAGGGAGAGTGTGGAGATACAGTGGGGGATGGAGCACGTGGGAATGACGGCGTGGTTGGGCACCCAAGGTGTGGCGACCCAAGAACTGAAACCTAGAGATACACCGGGGTCCAGGGTCTCTCCCTGTTCATCTCCTGCTCACCCAGCACACACCTACTCATCCTTCAAGACCAACCACAGTGAAGGAAACATGGAGCTTGTTACCAGTGGGTATCAAGTATTCAGTCAGGTATCCCCAAGATACTGGCAATACAGTGTGTTTGAATCCAGATTGTGAAAGCCCCATCCTTGTTCTGTTGACATGAAAACTCCAGCTTAATTGACCCTGAACCCAAACACTACCTTCTCTGGGATGTCTAGGCCACCACCCTCCAGCAATCCATGTTTTCTGTCCCACCTCACTTCCTGGGCCTTCATCGCTCTCTTGATAAATACATGCCGTTCTATGAAGCTTCTTTTAAACTTGCATCTTCCATAGGGCAGTGTGCTCCGTGACAGGGAAGAGGACATGTGGCTCATCTCTCTAGTCTCCATTACCGGCATGGAGTCAACACACCACCTATTGCCAGTGGCCTCCCCAGCCTCCATTCCTGCCATCTCCCTACCTAATAGAATCCCAACATGGTGACAAGCTTAACTGAAAACAGTCACATCATCTGGAATCTCAGATACCATGCAACTTTGCAAAATGAGTTCAAGTTGAATTCTACAGGGTGCGCTCTTAGTAGAACTGTGGTACTTCACCCCACCCGCTTTCACCAGTCTCTGCCTCCAGTGTTGAACTGCGTGGACACAGTCAGAGCCATCCCACCATGCCCTTGAAGATGAAGGACTCACAGCTGAGCAAACACTAGGGTGGATCTTGAATGTGCGGCTTGTAACAGCTCTCTGCTTCCTTCCCTTGGGCTGGCTTTTAAATATAAAAACAACCCCCAGTTGAGGTGACCCAGCATGGGCCTCTGCTCTGGGTAGCTAAATTCACTCATTAGTGCTGTGGCCCATCACAAATGGCACTCAGGGACCTGTGATGACCCAGTTCAATGTCCAGATCTCTTGCCTGCTCAGCTTGGGCACTGTGGCCTCTAGAAGGTTAGTAAAGACACGCTTGAATGGACTCCTTAGGCTTCTTGTTCTTTGGCTAGATATTCTCTCTCTCTCTCTCTCTCTCTCTCTCTCTCTCTCTCTCTCTTTCTCTCTCTCTCTCTGTATGTGTATGTGTGTGTGTTGTGCCCATGTATGTGTACATGTGTGTGCAGGTTATGTTCATTTGTGCATGCTTGTGCACATGGAAACCAGAGGCCAACTTTGGGCATCTTTCTCTACCTCTCTCGACTTTATTTATTGAGATTTGTCTTTATTATTTTTAATTATGTGTACATGTGTGTCTGTATGTGTCTGTGGGTATGTGATGCAGGTTTTTGTTTTTTGTTTCTCGAGACAGGGTTTCCCTGTAGTTTTTAGAGCCTGTCCTGGAACTAGCTCTTATAGACCAGGCTGGCCTCGAACTCACAGAGATCCACCTGCCTTTGCCTCCCGAGTGCTGGGATTAAAGGCGTGCACCACCACCGCCCGGCGTGATGCAGATTCTTAAGGAGACCAAAAGCATGAGATGCCCTGGAACTGGAGTTATAGGCAGTTGGGCGCTACCTAACCTGGGTGCTGGGAACTGAACTTGGGTCCTCTGGGAAAGCATCACATGCTCTTAACCACTGATCCATCCCTCCAGCTCATCTGCATTATTTTTTGAGACAGGGTCTCTCACTGAAGCTGAATTTCACCATTTCAGCTTCTAGGACCAGCCTGTTCCCACCCCATACCACAGGCACGCGCTGCCATCCTTGGCTTATCTGTGGATATCTGGGGTCTTCATTCAGTTCATGTTTGCGCAGTAAGCACTTTACCCCCAGAGCCCTCTCCCCAGCTATTCTCCCACTGCGCTTAATACATAAAGATTCAGTGTAAAAACCTGAAACGGTCCTGTACTACGTACTATACGGTACTACATCTGTAGCTCCCGTGCCACTATAGGTCGGTGTGTGAGCCGGGAACTAAGCCTGGAGACTTAAAAACACATGCACACACAGACAGACAGAGACACAGACACAGGTCATCCTTAATACAAGAATGCCAAGTTTATTGTGCTCAGGGGCAGCTGATATAGGGCTCTGGCCACGCCCCAGCTCTCGGGATCTTTCAGCTGCAGACTCAGCAGAACCCACTCCCCTGCCATCAGGGTCTCGTGCTCAGAGCAGCTGCAGTCTGCTCAGAGCAGAGGAAATCAAGTTGTTTTGCTCAGAGCAGCTGCAAGCATAGGAAAAACAAGCCGTTCACAGCGAATTCAGGGTCTAGGGGTCCACAGCCCCCAATAGCTCCCAACAATTCAGGGGTACCCTCCTTTCTTGCAAGAGACTGGTTCTGGGGTGCATTCTTAGTCTATTCAAGGAGTTTTGGGGAAAAATCTGTGGAGCTGTGGTCCAGGCCTTGGCCTGAGATCAGCTGCAGTCTTTGTCTTTCAGCAGCTACGCACAGAGCTGCCGGTCTGCCCTGCCGGGGCCACTGTGCTGAGGGAACAAGGGCTGCCCCTGGGGAAATCTGTTCATCACACAAAAGCATTGTAGAATGCTCAGCTGCCCAGAGAGGGGAGCTGCACAGAGCATCGAGGCTTCCAGAAGAGGGTGGCAGGTTGGGTGACGTCTGTAAGTGGCCTTGGGTTCAAAGCTCTGATTTGTCACCCGCTAGTTGATGTCCTTCTGGGTGCCTCATCGAGAAGAGAGGGGCATCGCTGCTGATCTCTGCTGGTTCAAACCTGTGTTGAGCTGCCCAGGAAATCTACGCCGGACAGGACGTGAGCAAAGCCTTTCCTGAAATCAAAGGATAATTAAGTCCCCAGGTCCCCATCTATTCTCCACGGTACTTTTCCTGGAGTGTGCCTTCCCACACCACCTCCAGTTACCTCAGACTGTACTGGAGCTAATTCAGGATAAAGGATGGGGCGGGGCTTTAAATAGCTCCCTGGGAGACCAGAGGTGTAGGATGGGAGGGTCCTACAGAGCAGGACACTATCCCCAAACTCAGGGTGCCCCTCTCCAGATCTCCTACCAGGATGGCTGTAGGGCAGACACATGTGCGGTAGAGACAGTTAGATAAACCCACTTCTGTCTTTGACCCTCAATTCCCTCATTTGTAAAATGCATAGAATAAAATTCATGGTTCTTAAACGATGCCGAATGTTAGACTAAAACCCCCAAACATTCTACAGCTGCACCCCAACCCATGAGATCTGAACAAGGAGTTCGAGACTGGGGCATCAGCATTCTCAGCTCCCCCGGAGACTCCATGCTCAGCAGTGTAGGAGGCCCTGTCCATTCTTCCAAACTGTGAACCTCTGCGCTGTTTCTCAGCTGTGTGACCTCAGAGAAACAGCTGGCCCTCTCTGTGTCCAATTCTTTATCAGTGCAGGGAGACCTAAGAATAGGATGACCCTCCTTGAGATGTTAGGAGAAGGAACAGGAGTCTTCTCTGTAAGGGGCTGTGTGGTAATTGTCACCAAGTCCCAGGCCAAGGTTCAGCCAGTGGGAGCTGCTATCTGCTAGAGCCATCCTTGTTCGTGCGTATCGGGATCTCAAAGGCGAAGCAGGAGGAGGTGGGAGTTGGGAAGGAGGAAGAAGGAAGCAGGTGAGATGGAAAAGGTCTGTCACTTTTCTGCAGCACGACCATCCTGTCCCACCAGCCACAGCAACAGAACCCCATATTCTCTACAGCCAGAGAGACAGGCATGCACTGGAGGTTAAGAATGTTCCAGGGGCTGGAAAGATGGCTCAGTGGTTAAAAGCACTGGCTGCTCTTCCAGAGGACCCAAGTTTTGCCCATGCACCAGTTCACAGGGCTTTGTAACTCTGGTTCCAGGGATCCGTACTGCATGTATGCATCTCGCTCTCTGGCTCGCTCTCTCTCTCTCTCTCTCTCTCTCTCTCACACACACACACACACACACACACACACACACACACACACATTCAGGCAAACACATGAGATAAAAATTAAGTCTTTAAGAAACGTAGTTCAGGGTTGGGGAGGTGACTAGATAGTTTGCCTCTGAAGCAAGAGAACCTATGCCCAGTGGACGTGGTAGCTCCCCTACAATTTCAGTCTCAGAAGGGAAGCGCGGGGTCACCAGAGCAAGCTGACTAGCGAGACCATCCAGGACGATGAGCTCTGGGTTTGCTCTAGAGCCCCTGCCTTACCAAATAAGGTGGAAGAGGCTAGGGGATGACTGCTTACGTCAGCCTCGGCCTCCACGCGGACATGTGCACAAGTGCACCTGACTCCCCCCACACACACGCGCACACATCTACCCCCATATACACACACGGAAAATGGAAAAGAGGAAAAAACCCAAATGCTCTGTTTGTAGGAGAAAGGATGGACGGACACAGCCAGCCAGTCAGCAGAGGCCTTGCTCCTGCACTGCCCAGCACGACCTAGAATTTCCAGGGAACTGTCAGAGGGAATCATAATTACTTTATTCTAATTCAGTTAAGCAGTGAAGAGCCTGACGCACAGAGAGGTTAAATAATTTGCCCAAGGTCACACAGCCATGAGTCAAGCCAGGTAGTAAATCTAACTTGTTTGGGGTTCTTGTTGTTGTTGTTTTGTTTTGTTTTTCCCTTCAAATTCTAGTCTGGAAGTCATTAGGGAGAGAATGACTCTCCGCAACCTTCTCTCAGAGGACAAAAAAACCCATCATGTCAATCAATCTTTTTTTTTTCTTTGACGTTCACAAGGGTGCCTTATCTCTCCTTTCCGAGCGGACGGACGCGGTGCCTGCAGCTGAATGGAGCAATCGTGATAATTAATAATAACATTTTACACTTAGAATTTCTCTCTGCCAGCAGCTGCTCTGAAAACATCTAATCATTCAGCCGCAAATATCAGCCAATCAGCCAGTCCCAGGGCGCTTGATGGCGCTTGGGCCACCAGCTCCTGTGCCAGGTCCTGGAGGGACAGATGATTTAGACATGGATTCAAAGGACGGAAATAAAGTCCCACTCAAAGTGGCTTTGGAATCTAAGGCACAGTAATGGAAGACATATTGTGTTGATATCTTGATTGTGCTCTAACAAAGCTTGCCTGAGGATCAGAGTGTGGAGCTAGCCACTAGTTAGCCATAGAGGCCAGGCAGTGATGACACATACCTTTAATCCCAGCACTCGGGCTGCAGAGGCCAATGGACCTCTATGAGTTCAAGGCCACCCTGGGCTACCCTAGATAGATCCAGTCTCAAAGAGAAACAGAGCCAGGTGGTGGTGGATCACACCATCAATCCCAGTGCTTTGGGAGTCACAGGCTTTAATCCCAACACTAGGAAGATGGAGATAGGAAGGGATATGGCTGGGCAGAGAGGAATATAAGGTGGGAAGAGACACGACCGAAGCATTCAGTCTGAAGACTTGTAGAAACAGGATATCCTATTTCGTCTGAGGACTTCATAGAAGTAAGAACTAGTAACTGGCTTCTCTGATCTCTCGGCTTTCACCCTGTAATATCTCCGGGTTTTTATTATTAAGACCAATTAAAAATTATGATACAACATATACTGTTTGTCCTTCTGTGAGATTTAGCACTCAGTGTTCCTTGTCAGGCAATCAAGCCTGCATGGAGTTCATTGGCCAAGGACAATCGGCCCAGAGTGCTGCAGGTGGCGCTTTCTACATGGAGGACAAGGTGGCTTAAGGCCACACAAAGCACGCAGGCAGAGGGGGTTGGCAAGATGGCTCAGTTGCTAAAGTGCTTAGCCTGAGGACCTGAGTTTGGACTCCAGAACTCACACAAAAACCTGGGGAGGTGGTGTGCACCTGTAGTCCCAGTGATGGTGACCTGGGGAGCAGAGCTAGGAGGATCTCTGGCTTTGCCTCAGGGGGTGCTCACAGAGTAAGACAATATCCCAGGGAGGCATAACAATTAGGCCCTTGATACACGTTGGCTCTAACTAGAACCCACAGGCTTCTTCAGGCCCCAGGTCATGAGTTTTTAACTCTGAACCTCAGTATGGAGAGATGGCAGAACCCTCCCATCTCCCGTCTCTCCCGTAAGGAGCCCAAGGCTCACAGAAGTTAACCTGAGTTGCTCAAGGCCACAGACTTACAGAACCTGAGCCAGGTGGTTCTGACTTCTGTGAAGCTGAGGGCAGGCTCTGCATCTCTAGTGTTTCCAGGGAGCCAGGAAGCAAGCAACAAACGGCCTGGCAACCACTCTGGGGAGCCCGATCTGCATCCTCGGCCTCTCCACCTGCACCACCTCCTCTGTGAATCCCATTGGGCTTTTAAGCAGCACCCACACACAGTATTCACAGTCCAGATCCAGCTCACCCAGATCTGTGACTGATCTCAGGTCCCAGGAGGGATCCAGAAGGTGGGCAGAGCTTCACTTGGGACAAGCAGCAGACAGTGGTCAAGGGCCTTGCAGCCACTTGGTCTCTTCTCTATGCTCACCCCTCCGACAGCCTAGGCACAAGCTTTCCAATGCCTAGCGTTTCTCCATTGGTAAGCAGAAATGGGTTCATACTCTCTATCAACATCTGGCTTTCTCAACTACTCTCCTTCCTCCCCTCCCCATTGTCTAGCTCCCTTCCCTTATTCTTCCTTCGATTCTCTTTCTTTTCACCTTTCTAGCATTTCCCCTCTGCCCCTGACAAGCCTCCCCCCACCCCCACCCCTGAACATGACCATGACCACTCTGCTGTCAAATTCTCTGCACCCTTTCCATGTCCCCCCTACAGAACACCCATCTCCCATCATGGGGAAGCCTGTGACAAGGAAGTGGGTCTCTGTAGCCCTTCATCGCCAGTCTCTCTGGGGAGTGAGCAGCCCACGGAGAACCGAGTTCTGTTTGGCTCTTCCAGTCCCTGCCACGGCCCAGCGCGGCCCACACACGGTGGGCGAGCCTGCCTATTCTGAGTCCAACAGAAGGTAGCCCGCTTCTCTGCACAGAGAGCCACTCTGTCCACCGGCGGCTTTGTCTTAGTGGAGGCGATGGTCAGGCCTCCATCTGCTTTCTTCTTGGACTTGCTTCTCAGCTGGTTCCAAATGCGCCTGGGGATGTTGGGGTACTGTTTGTGGGCTCCTCTGACTTACGACCCTTGAGGTAGAGCTTGCGCCCAAAGGCCTGGCTCATTTTAAACTGTGATTCCACTAAGTTGTGCTCACTCACAAATAACAGAAGGACCGTCTAAATGTAGCTTGAACAATAAGGGGGTTGTTAGCTCAAGTGCTAAGAATTCTGTGGGTGGACTTGTTCTCCAGCCTCCTCATCTTGGGCTCACGCCCATGCTGGACGCCTAGCCCAACCCTGGGTCACTTGTCCCATCACCGCACATACCCCATAGCTGGAAGGGACAGAAGTTAGGTCACTGGGTCCCATTGTTGGCTGTGTGAGCTCCCATCTGGGGGTCCTTGGCCAAGCGCACTAAGCTCTCTGACCCTCAGTTTCTTTCTCTGAAGTGAGTCCAAGAATACTTTCCTCCTAAGGGTGCAGAGGCTCTGAAATGAAACCAAAGTGCCTGGCATAGTCCTGCACAGCAGGGCTCAGCTCCTTGCAGTTCATGGCCCACTTTCCCTCCTGCAGTCTCCTCAGTTAGGGAGGGAAGCTCGGAGTGCCAGCGTTAGTACTTAGAAGTGCTCAGTTTATGCCTTGGCTTTGTGTGGGCGTTGTTCTAAGCAAATGGAAGCCTCTTACCCTGGTCACATTTTTCTCTTTTCTTTTCCCTTTTCTCCTTTCTTTTTCCCTTTGAGATGGGGTTCTGTTATCTAGCCCTACCAGGCCTTAAATCTTGTGATCTTCCTGTCTCAGCCTCCCACGTGTGAGGCTTACAGGCGTGTACCACCACGCCTGGCAAGGAGTGCTTTAACCTGGCCCCAGATCCCCAGGGGGAAATTGTTCCTCTGGAGCCAGGCAGTCAGCCCTCACTCATTCTCTTTTGTGACTTGTGTCTGATCTGCCCCCAAGCACACAGCAACCCTTCTCCCTTGGGGCTACCTTCCAGTACAAACTCAGCGTCCCTGCCTGGGCTCACCAGGGCGGCCCCAGCAAAGCACCACCCACCAACCATCTCCCCATTTAAGCCATTCTGCACCCTAATCTCTCCCTTCCATCAGGACATCTGTCATGCTGGCCTAGGGGCTCACCAACCCCAGAAGGACCTCAGCTGTACAAATGACATCTGGAAGGATACTGTCTAGACAAGGGCACACGCTGAGGTACTAGTATTAGCACTTTGATGTGTGAATTTGAGGCCACAATCCAGCCCATGCTTGCACTGCCTTGCAATAGACTCTGACAAAGTACTCACTCATTTCCACCTGTGTTCTTGCTCTTGGGACCTTTAACCCGGGGCGCCCTTTCCCCTCCTTCTCTCTCAAAATCCCATCCACCCTTTAAGGACTATCATTTTACTTATAAAATATACATTTTCTGTCTCTTTTTACCCTACAGGTCTTTTGCATATCTATTATGACTTTCCAGTTTAACATTTTTTAGGGGACTCCCAAGTGTACAAACGAGTGGGTCTCTGTTTCTTGTGTCATCTCATGGGCTCTTTTCCTTATGTTTTTGTTGTTTTGGGGGTTTCTTTGTTTGCTTGGTTATGGTTTTTTGTCCAATTCTGATGTAGTGGTTTTTGTTTTAGCTTATTTTATAATTATCCCCCAGAAGCCTGTTCATTTTCTAATGAGAGACAGAAACAGGGTAGATCAGGATGGGAGGGGAGATGGGGAGAAGCTGGGAGGAGAAGAGGGAGGGGAATTCATAATCAAGATATATTATGTGAGAAAAAAATCCATTTTCAATAAAAGGGAAAAAAAGAAAAGAAGCCGTCGTTATGGAGTTTATTTTTTGAGGGGCTGGCTCGGTGTTTATTTTCGTTTCGTTTCCATGCATTCTTTGCTGGGGGGTGTGGGTGTGTTTTGCTTTGAGACCCTTCCCTGTGTAGCCCAGGCTAGCTGCCATGCCCGGCTTAAAGGAGTCAGTGTATTTAGTCCCACTTAGGAGATAAGGAAACCAAGATCCACAGAGATCGGAGTGTCTGCGAGTCCACCCGGCTGGCTACTGACTGCCCGGACCCAACGCGGACGTCTGGCTCTTTGTAAAAGCAGGTAGGAAGAAGGCAGAGACAGAAGACGCCTGAGACTGCCCTGTGCCTCCTTCCCCAGCTCAACTAGAAGACAGGAAGTCTGTTTTCTGTCCTTATAGTCAATATGCTGCAGGAAAGAAAGCCATGCCACATGTCTTCAAGGAGCACAACTTCGTGTGTGTGTGTGTGTGTGTGTGTGTGTGGTACATGTGGTGTGTATATGTATGTTTGTGTGTGTGCATGCAAACATGTGGAATCCAGAGGTCAACCCTAGTGTCATTCCTCAAGAGCTATCCCCCTTGTTTGGTTGGAACAGGTTGTCTCTCTGGGACCTGGAGCGGGGGAGTTCCAGTAGTCTCTGCCCCATCTCCCGCACTGGGATGGCAGATAGGCTCACACCTGGCTTCTGTGTGGGGTCTGGGAACCCAACTCGGGTCCTCATGCTCACATGGCATATAACCCACTAAGTCGCCTTCCCTGAACATTCTGAATGTTTCCCAGAAAGGACACTGTACCTCCAGAGAGGTTTTCCCAAGTCACAGCCTCTTCAGGCCTCCATATACACATGCTGCATCAGATTCCTGTGGCGAAGACAGTGGGAGAGACCATGGGCTGCACAGAACAGAGTCCACGCAGGTCCCTTAAACAGCAACAACAAGAAAACAACAATACCAACAACAGCAACAGCAGCAGCAACAACAACAAAACAGATACTGGGGCCGGCACCTACAGGCAAAAAAAAAAAAAAAAAAGCCACAACCTTAGCCATAAAGGAAACGCCAATCAAAACCATAGTGAGACTCCACCTGGGCCCAGTCAGATGGGCTAGCATCCAGGAAGCAGACAACAGATGCTGGTGGTGGTGCCAGGGTCAGGGAGAGGGGGAAGAATCCTGATCCACTGATGACAGGAATGTGGATCAGTGCAGGCACTGCAGAAATCAGCACGAAAATGAAAGCCAGTAAAAACGGGACTATAACATGGTCCAGCTGTACGGTTCCTGAATGTGTATTCAAAGCAACCCCAAGGCAGCCGTAGGAAGATTATGTCATCTGTGCAAAGAAGACAGGACTTATGATCGTCGTGTTAAACAAATAAGCCGGACTCAGAAAGACAAACGTCACGTGTTTTCTTTCCTACATGAGCTCTGGGTTTTATATATGGCGTGGAAGTAGAAGTCGGATGCTTTGGATGGAAGAAGATGATGAACAGAAAGACCGAGGGGACAATAAAGGATGACATGGGTGGGGGGAGTATGGTCAATGTATGTGGCTTCCCTGTAAGGGTATGTTGCAGTGGAACCTCTCATTTTGTACAGCACATATATGCTAATCGTGTAAAGTGGAGCTTGTGACATAAGGAAAGAACAAAAGGAAGAGGATTCGCTGTGGGGGTATGAGGAAGCTTTCAGGTCAGAGGAAAAAGTGAAATGAACCAACCAGACCTTAGAATAGACGGGAAGCAACCAGGTCTGTGGATGAATAACGTTTACCCAGCCGCTGCCTTCCTGGGACTTTCCTTTAAACTCCAGGTACCTTTCAGTCACTGTATTAGTTTGAATGTAATCAGCCCCCATAATCTCACAGGGAGTGGCACTATTAGGAGGTGCGGCTTTGTTGGAGGAAGTGTGTCACTGTGTGGGCGAGCTTTGAGGTTTCCTATGCTCAGGATACAGCCCACTGTCTCAGTAGACTTCCTGCTCCTTACAAGCCAAAATGTAGCCAGAACCATATCTACCTGCATGCCACCATGCTCCCTGCTGTGATGATAATGGACTGAAACTCTGAACTGTAAGGGAGCCACCCCAATTAAATGTTTTCTTTGTAAGAGCTGTCATGATCATGGTGTCTCTTTACAGCAACAGGAACCCAAACTAAGACAGGTACTTGAAAGGTTTCTGTACCCAGATATTAAGTCTCCCTGTCGATGCAGTAATCCAGATCAAACCAAATTAAAAGTTAAAAAAGTCCAGGTTTATTATTAAAATGCTCCCAGGAAATTCTCCAGCCCCCAGAGAGGGCAGGGAGAAGAGACCGAAAACTGCATAGCCAGTTTCTGGGGGCAGTTTAAATATCCTGTAGGTGTGGTCTTCAGCATCTCTGGGGGAGGAACCACCAAGCAGTGGGCTTTCTGAGATGGGACAGGGTTTGGAGAGAGAGAGAGAGAGAGAGAGAGAGAGAGAGAGAGAGAGAGAGAGGAGACTGAGGTAGAACTTCCACCTGAACAATACTGTCAAGTTAATGCCTTCTGAAAGGTTTCTGTACCCCAATATCAAGTCTCTCCACCAATGCAATAAACCAGATAGGGCCAAATTAATAGGACCAGATTTAATTTGAGCAAAGCAACTCCCAGGTAGTCTGGGGGAGGAGAAACCATGGGGCAGGTCTGGAGACTGCAGCTTAAATACCCTGTAGGTGTGGTCTTCAGCATCTCAGGGGGAGGAGCCGTCCCTTACTGGACTTTCTAAGGGGTGGGGTTTGGAAAGGGAGGAGGGGGAGCTGAGGTAAAGCTTCTGCCCAAACACCTTCCTGTGACTTCCCTTTAGATTTAAACTCTAGGTACATCTCAGCTACCATGCCCACCCTTTGCCTGGATGATGATCAAGATCCCTTGATTGACAACTTTACCAACAGCAGCCCCCAGCACAGAAGGAGGGTCAGAGAAGGCACACTGGGACTGTGTTGTCATCACAAGGAGGGAAGAGAATGGAGAGACAGAACATAGATTCTCAAGTCGCCAGCTTCATCAGTCTTAGGAGTCAAAAGATGCACCGTGAGGTCCTTCATTTTCTCACACAGGACAATGACAGTTTTCTTTAAGAGCCAGACGACAAGGAAGCCCCCAACACATGTGTTCTCAGATGACAGAAGTACAGGTAAGAGGAAATGCTCCAAGGATGCTTTGGTCCATAAAGGGTTCTGTCCCCCAAATAACCACCACATTCATTAACAGAGGACAGAGAGAATTTGGAAGGTGCCATTCACACTCCTCAGAGTTCCTGTGGTGGTTGCTTCCAAAGATGTGTACCTAGTCCCTCCCATCTTCCACATCCCTCAACCACTCTGAGATGGATTGCCCGCCCCATGCCCACTTGCTTTGACTGATGAAAGTCATGAATGACATGTGACTTCCTTTTTCTCTGTCCTAAGAAACCTCACAGCATTTGCTCTGACATTCAGCACCTGGCACCTAGGAGGTGCCACCAGCTTCAGACTGTGTTCCTACAACTCCTAGTGGGATAGTGTGGGAAGACAGTGGGGTCATACCGAAGTTTAGCTCTTCATTCCTTAGGACTGTCCTCACAAGAAGAGGGAGGGCTATGGGGAGAGTGTCCACAAGGCGAGAGGCCAAGACAGGGCCAGAAGACACAGCCACACTTGAAGCTGACTCGGACAACTCCTTGAACTAGGGCATTCAGCCCCCAAATTGCGTGAGACAAATTCCTGCTGTTTGAACAACCAGGACTATGGTAGAGTCTTTGAGATAGCCCCAACAGACACATACACAACCCCATCTTTAATTGATGGGGTCTCTCATCTGATGATAAACCCCTTATTTGGTGGGTTAGTCCTCTCCCCCCCACACACACACCATGCTCTGTTACTGGTGGATCCACCCAGCCCTTAAGTAGCACCCAGATATTGTAGGCTGCAAGTATCTACCTAGAGTCTGTCTAGTCTCAAGCCCCATTGTCATCACCTTAATTAAAGACATTCCCAACTCCTGCTCACTGTATGAGTCAGCTATGGCTAGGATGACGCTACGTAACAAGCAGCACTTCTGCCCAATCCAGATGAGTTGCCACAATGAACATTTGTTTTTCTTGCTGATGGGTTTGTGATTTGTCTGGGTTAAAACTTCAGGCTTCAGGGAGAGTTCTGATCTCCTTAAATGTCAACCAGACTCTGCAAATGCTTTTGCTCTCTTTGGGTATGTGGACAGGAGTGGGGGTGTGCGTATGCAGGTGGAGGCCCAAGCTTGATCTCAGGAATTTTCCTGAATGATTCTTTCATCTTATTCTTTAAGGTAGGCCCTCTCAGTCAAACTCAGAGCTCACCAGCTCTTCTGGTCTCACTGGCCAGCTTGCTCATGGATCTCCTGTCTCTACCTTTTGAGGTTGGAATGACAGGCAAACCACCTTGCCCATCCAGCATTTATGTGGGTTCTGGGCATCTGAACTCCAGTCCTGTTGCTCACCCAGCAAAACCAACCACAGAGCCTTCTCCCCAGCCCACGGTACTTCTGAAGGCTCCTCTTATATCATGTCTGCTGATATTGCAGCAATATAGCAAGTCTGGAAAATTTGCTCTGTGTAAAGGAAGCCATAGCAGGGGTCAGGAAGAGGGGAGAACCTAAGGCAAAAATACCACCTTCAGCTTCTCTGGCAGCCCACTGGGAAAGAGCAGCCTCCCCAGGAGTACTAGATTAGCTATATTTCAAAGGACATGTTTTGATCTAGTTGATCTTCTCCCTAAACTGTTTGGAGATAGTCCAGATTGGACTTCCTTCAGAGTTCTGCACAGTCTTAGTGTGTGCACACCTTACTCCAGCAATGCCGGTCCCCTCGTGATGACCTGAGCTCAGGGCTTGCACTTCTGTTTCTCTTCATTCATGCCTGTCTCTATCCTCACCCCTTCCTCCCTGGAAACCGCTTGGAATCCTTCAAGACTCTACCAGGATGCCATTCCTTCAGGGAGGACTGCCCAACCCCTTTCTCACCCACAGCCCTAAATCCCTCTTCCTTGTTGTGGACTAGACTATGCTGCCCACAAATTCTCCGGACCTAGAATGAACTCTGTTGGGAGGAAAGGGTCTTGAAGAACTATTCCGTTTAAATGAGGTCATTAGGGAGAGTTCAAATCCAGGAAGACCGGTGAATATAAAAGTGAAGGTGACTAGGGCACACACACATGCACACACGCACGCGCGCACACACACATATGGGGGGTGAGAGGAAGAGAGAGCTAGCAGGGGAACACCAAACAACAACATGAAAGAGGCCATGTATAAGCCAAGCAGAGAGAAGACGCCAGCCCTGTAGCCCTTGATCTCAGACTTCCAGCCTTTAGAATCATAAGAACATAGATTTTTGTTAACCCCCTCCAGTCTGTGACACTTTGGGGTGCCAGACCTATCAAGCTAACACACTCCTAGAAGGTTCTGTCAGAGCCCAGATCACAGTGTCAATCACAGTGGTTGCACAATTGTGTGTTCTTGTCTCTCCTATAAGGCTAAATATCTACACAGCCACTCTGAGATCGCACATCTGTTTACTGTGAGCAACACACAGTAGGTGTTGGGACGAGAGTGAATGAATGAATTAATTAATTGAACGAATGGGCCTCATCCAGATGCGGAAGCAAAGTGGAAGGCGGAGGCTGGCACCAGGCAACTCCTGCATCAACTCTTGGCATTTCTCAAAAGAGCTGCTCAACGCTCAGATCTGAAATTTGATTTACTCCTGTATGACATCATAGCCATCACCATGGCAACACCCAGCGATGCCTGTCTGCCAGACAGAGTCTCTGCCATCAGCAAAGGGCAAAGGGACTCAGAGGATAGAAAAGAGCCACGTACAAGGTATGAACGTCAGATCTGCTACACGGCAGCTGGGACCCGTGGAGCTGCTGCTGACGTAACCTGTTCTCCTAGGGACATTCAGGACCACCTGCTTTGACCCAGAAGAACTCATCTTGGGGACAGATCAGCCTGCAATAAACAAAATTACAAAGAAAAGGCAAAGTTACGTTGGTGGAACCCACATACAGCAGCACACAAACAGACATGAGCCCTCTGGTCCCTTGCGTTTCTGTAAACTTTGCCCTCACGCCACCTGACCAATGAACAAAGCCATTCTTCCAGTCTTATATGCTGTCTGCTTCCTGGCCTTCCATGCTCCTTACCCGCTTCCTCCCCTCCCCTTCTCTCTCTGCCAGCATCTATTAAGAATCTACTGTAGCCAGGGAGTGGTAACCAGTGTTCAGAAGGGAGACCCAGTTTATCATGGGGCATAGTTCCTGCAGGGGAAAGAGCTCACCTCCTACCCTTGCCTTCTGGGGGAAGCTCTGAAGTGCTACTTTTGCTTCTGGGACATCAGAGTCATGAGCAAGCCCCACATATAGTTCTTTCAACTGCAGAGTTCCAGGTGGCAGCTGGTTGAGGTTGACACCCTACTAGTGCCCCCAAGTATTGAGGAGTCAGAAGTACTGGTGACCAGTCTGAAAACCCAGGTACCATCTTACAAAAGGCCAGGGGAATCCAGATCCCAAGCTCTGGACCCTGTGATCTGTACTTGGAGGTCTCCCTTTCCCTCTCTCTGAGCCTGTCTTAAACACTTAGATGTTTGATAGTGTTGGCTCCCAAGTAAGGCAGCCTGACTGCGAGACTATGATGCTTTGAGATGCAGGCGTTGCCATTGCCCCAGTGTGAGAGTTCACGCCACCAGTCTCAGTATTTCAATCCATAAAATGGTTATACATTGGCTACATTCCTGGATCATTGTGGGGAATGGGACCATCACGTATAAGAAAACAGAACAAATACCAGCTGTTCCAGTAGCTTCTGTAGGTAGGTAGCATTGTGTCTTTCAGCCCCCACCCCCACCCCGCCGCCTGAAGTGTCACTAGAAAAAGCAAAGTGTTGGGAGATGCCTCCTGAGCAAGAGCTGTAGGCGGTCGGCCTCTAGAAAAAACTCTCAGCAAGCTGCCTGGCCCAGGGAAAATCCAGCCCTGACAATCTGCCCAGACTCTGCCAGTTATTTCCTGATTGCTGATGTTCTTGAGGGACTCGCGACAGCTGAGCTCACTCTTCTTCCCATCACTTGGCAGCATCTTCCCCAGCCCTTACCGACAGTTAAAGAGTGAGGTCACCGGGGGCCATGCCTTAGACTGACAGCCTGTGACAAGTAAATGGGGCCTCCTAGAAGTCGGATTCCATAACAGGTGTCTCCCTGCCAAGACACCAAGAGGTTTTGGTGTGTTTTGTTTGCTTGGTTGGTTGACTGGTTGGTTGGTTTGGGGGCGGGATTTGTAGAGAGTGGCACTGGTCTTCAGGCTCCATAAGGTTCCTACCCTTTGTTCTGGGTTTCATTACTATATACTAGGGCATGGCACATAGTGAGTATTCATAAATACTAGGTGGATGGATGTCTGAATAGATGGTTGAGTGAATGGGCAGGATGATGGATGGGTGGATGGATGGATGTCTGAATAAATGGATAAATGGATGGGTATGTAGATGGGTGAATAGAGAGATGGATGGGGACATTGATGGATGGGTGGGTGGATGGGTGGATGGGTGAATGGATGGATGGATGGATGGATGGATGGATGGATGGATGGATGGGTGGGTGGATGGATTGGTGGTTAGGTGAACGTATGTATAAGTGGATGAATGAATGGTCAGAGTATTGAGAACACAAGTGAAAATTGCTTCATTCCTGTCAAAGAATTCCAGAAGCACATAACATAAGATCCTGGCCTTAGGGCACAGTGGAATGTGGGCTCTGGGAAAAGCTATAAGGACCTTTGACATGGGTGGGCTCCTAATAACGTTAAGACCCAGATCAAGTCATTGTTTGGACACATGTAGGATGATTATTATAGAGGTAGGGACTGCAAACTAGCCCAGCTCCATCTGGTTCATCTTAAATGAGGGTTTGAGCCTTTGTTTTTTCCCCATAACAAGAATATAGATATGATACCTCCACATAGGGTCTTAGAATAATTTTCAGATACTGCCAGCAAAGCAGTTTGCATAGTCTGACAGGTACCCATGCGCAATCAAAATTCACTTTCATTCATAATACAAACACCTTATAACACACAAACACCCACTATTAATATCACTATCTGGGGCAGAGAACCTTCTAGAAAGAGCAAGATACTTGCCTTTATTTCCTTGCATTGTTTCCTGATGCCCTCCCTTCAGGTCCCAGGGAACCCCAGGAGACCAAATAGCACCCCCAGCCGACCCACCTTGGGAAAACACAGTGGCCATATTGTAAAAAGCATGATAGAGACCCACGCTCAGCTGCATTCCTGCTGGGTCAACTTGAGCTTCACTTTTCGCATCTGTAAAATGGACATGACTTTGTGCTCTGCATACGATTTTTTTTTTACCAGCTGTTACAGTAGAATCAAGGTCTCAATGAGGGATTGCCTACAATCCTCAATTGTCTAGATTGCTTTAACTGATTTGGGAAAACCCACCGCGAATGTGGACAGCACCTTCAGGTCCCACCCAGACTAACAGACAAGCTTCTCCTTTTGCTCTCTTGGCCTTCACTCTGGCTGGGGAGTGCATCTACCCTGTTGCTGTCATTGTTGATCCCTTCACTGATTTCAGAACCAGCCTCTCCAAGCTTTCCACCTGGACTGAAGGCCAACAGCATTCCAGGTCTCTAGCACCATATTTGCACGCTGAGATATCCAATGTCACAGACTGAGCAACCATCAGGTTCTCAGCTATCAGGTATGAGACAGTCATTGTTGAACTACTCTCACTGTATTGTGTAATTCAATTTCATCAATCCTCTTTTAATGTATGTTCGTTCTATTGGTTCTGTGTCTCTCCCATGTGCCCACTCAGAAAACCTCAACTAATACACCAGGTGGACCAGCTACTTCTCTAGTTGGTGTTACAGAATACCTGACAAGAGCGACTTCAGGAAGGAAGTGTTTGTTCTGGATCACAGTTCAAGGGTGCCCAGTACAGCACAGTTCAAGGGGTACAGTCATCACAGTTCAAGGGGCACAGTCATCACAGTTCAAGGGTGCACAGTCATCACAGTTCAAGGGTGCACAGTTCAGCACAGTTCAAGGGTGCACAGTCCAGCACAGTTCAAGGGTGCACAGTCCAGCACAGTTCAAGGGGCACAGTCATCACAGTTCAAGGGTGCACAGTCATCACAGTTCAAGGGTGCACAGTCCAGCACAGTTCAAGGGTGCACAGTCATCACAGTTCAAGGGTGCACAGTCCATCACAGTTCAAGGGTGCACAGTCATCACAGTTCAAGGGTGCACAGTCCATCACAGTTCAAGGGTGCACAGTCATCACAGTTCAAGGGTGCCCAGTCCAGCACAGTTCAAGGGTGCACAGGCCATCATGGCAGAGAAGGCATGACATTAGGAGCATGAGAAAACTGCAGTCAAGAAGCAGAGAGAGATGGACACTTGTGCTCAACTTTCTTTCTCCTTTTTATTTAGTTCAGGCCCACAGCCCGTGGGATGGTACTGTCCACATTTATGGTGGGTCCATTCACCTAATTAGCCAAATTTAGGCAACTCTCTCACAGACATTCCCAGAGCCTTGTCTTCTAGGTGATTCAAGATCCTGGCAAATTGACAGTCAATATTAACTATGGCATCAGAATTAAATCAAGACCCTGGTCTGGGGAGATACTCTGGTCCATCTGCCCTTTGCCCTAAAGAGGCAACAGGAAACATGCGGGAGAGACCCGAGGGAGGGCTGGGCAGCCAGAGAGGACCCTGCTCTCAGGTGGACCTTGCAGGATGAGGCACAGGCTTCAGACAGAAAGCAGCCCTGGGGAGTTAAGTCACTGTGTGTTCCGGAAGCTGGAGGGAAGGGGACAGAGCGGGGACTGTGACTACTCAGTCTGTACATTGTGCTGTAAGCAGGTGGTCACAGCCTGTACTCCGTGGTATTCGATCAAAGCCAGGCTTTTGACTGGGACTCTGCCACCGCAGGCACAGCAGATGATAATCAGGGCAAGATCGGATGCTACAAGTCCAGTTGGGGGCTGGTTAGGGCTGTGTGAACGCGATGCAGAGGCCTGAGTGAAGCCGAGGCAGTAGGAAGGGATGTGTGGGTGGATTTGAAATGCAAGGTTCAAGTATTTATTGAGGGTCGCTTTCACCACCTCCTACCTTCTATGCCTCCAACTCTTCCCTTGGCAGCCACCTGATCATTTTCAAAGAGATCAGACCACATCTCTCTGCTTAAAAGCTCTCTGATGACCCTTGATAGTAAAGTCAGATTCCTCAGCCTGTTCCATGTTGGTTCTTGTTATCTCTGTCCCAACCACACTGTCCATCCATGCATCCCACCACAGGAACTTTGCGTATGCTTTCCTCACTGCTAGGAAACTTGTCCTTCTCCTCTGGCCAACACACACTCACTGGGGTCTCAACTATCATAGATTTCTCAGTTAGGGCAACTTCTGTGGCCAGCCAGTACCATGTAACTCTCTGGGCATTAATTAGCATCAATCAGCATTAATTAGCATTAATTAAAAGTTCCCTCTTCCACTGAACTGGAAGCTCCATGATGGCAGGCCCTGGGATGTGTTTTAATCCTTCATCATAGCCACAGTGCTGGACACTAAGCACCAGGTAGGTGAACATCCATCAGGGTCGCACTGAAGCCAGATGCTGTGTTCAACACTGTGCAGGACACAGGCAGGGACTCTTTCAAAATAAGAGATCAGCCTTGAGAACAAAGATGCCAATACGGACCCTACGCCTCCCCCACCATCAGCAGCCCCAGAGCCTCTTGGGGGCTGGCATCCCCTGGCAACATCGACAGCAGCCAGGCATGACCTGCTGGTGCTTACCTGAACCATGCCGGCTGGACCCAGTCACAGAGGAGCTAAAGCAGACACCATGGCAACAGCCAGCTCCTCAGAGGCCCAGAATGGCTCCTGGGAATATCCAACCAGATTTCTCTGCTCTCTGGAAATTGGCCCAGGGTTCGAGTTGAGAATGATGAGAGCCTTCGAGGTGCTGAATGCACCTTCAGACTGCTGAGAAAACATCATTGCCACTGATTGCCTGGGAGAACTCGGGGAGCCAGTTATGCACTGACCCAACCCACAGACCTGTTTACAGAGACATTCGTTCTGGACCCTGAGGTTCCTCAGTGGGGGGGAGAGAGCCACACCCTAGAGTAGGTCAAGAAAGGCTAACCTCCTCTACACAGATTAGGTTGGGTCATGGCAACAAGTGGGTGTGCCCTTCCACCTGCCCGTGTCCAGGGTCCTCATTGACACAGGAAAGATCAAAACCAAGACTCTTGGGGTGCCTCTGTGAGGCCTGGATCTGTTACTTGGGTGGGCGCCCTGGAGCACGGAAGGCATGGGTCCGTGGCTGTCTTCACTGCCTGGGTGCCGCTGGTGTGTGCAGGGCACCTGTGAAGATGGACTGTGACATCGTCTGTCATCTGCGGAGTCTTGCCCCTCGAGTCAGCAACATCCTGAGAGCGGCCTGCCTGGGCTTTGAAGCTGCTGGAGGCAGACATTGCTGTCCTGGGTGCTGGTGAATGCGGCTCATGTGGCCTAGCAGAGGAGGCTCTATCCAGTTAAGTGTCTCAAGTCTTGGGCAGACACATGGGGGGGGGAGGGAGTTGGGTCTTCTTAACAACCACTTTCCAGAGCAAGATGGCGAGGGCCAGAGAGCTCAAACAACTTCCTGTGCTCTCAGCCATGGAGTCAGTCTCTCCAAATCAACCATGAAGGCACCATTGAAGTTGCTCACCCACCGACTACAAAGGGCCACCGTGAGCCTCCCTTGGCCTGAACGCCACAGCTTCAGGCAGAAGTGCTTCTGGCTTGATCACCATTGCCCGAATAACTGCACCGCCGGGCCCATCTGGTTCCCCCAAGACCCCATTAGGGATTTGGAACCTCGAACAAGCAAGAGTTGCTGGCAGAATATGCTCCAGGACAACATCTGGGCCAACAGACACCTCTCACTTCTAGGCACCACCCTGCCTTTGCTGTGCTTAAGAAGAATCAGCACAGGCCAGAAACAGCCCTGCAGCCAACGGATGCTTGGCTTCCAGTCTGCAGGACATATGCTTCTGAGTGCCAACTGTGCTCATGCCTAGTCCCCAAAAGGGAATTCTGGGGCTTTCTGGAGATCCTGGTCTCTGCCTAAGCCAACTCCAGAAGTGTAGGCTGAGCCTAGATCCCCCTTTAAGCATGCAAGAATGGAAGGGATACAGATGTGTTTACTAAGTAGGAACAATTTGATTGCCACTGAGAGCAAGGGGTCATGGTGATGATGACGAGTCACCGGTACGAGTCATTCACATGATGCACATGCTCTAGTTACCTGGAGTGACTACAAGTGGGTAGTAGGGACATCTGATGTCCACATCTGGAAGTGCATGGCGAGTAGGTGGGGGAGGGAGGGTTAGCCTAAACACTTTAAAACCATGTTATCTGGACAGCAGCATACCCTTGGATTAGTGACAGTTTTCTGTGGGTGCTCAAACTAGGTTTGAAGCTACATTGGGGTGCTACAGTCCTGGACTTCCTGCAAGATAAAGACTTGAGATGCTGAATCATGTGTTTTCCCCTTCTTTCCTTCCTATGTGATACCATGCTGGAGTGACATGGGATAGAAGAATTTGTTCCCATGATTCCTAACTGCCAAGTGACTGTTACATGCCAGGCTCAGGTTCCTAGCTCTTAATCACGGAGACATAGCTCCATCCCTGAGGAAGTGGTGTTTGTGCTAAAGCTTTAAGGAGCCATTCATGCAAAAAGCAAGGATTGGAGCATTCCAGGAAGGAAAGGTAGGGTCAGAGGGAGAAACTGTTCATTAAGCTTGAAGGACCAAGAAGGAAGTAGCTAAACCCCAGGTCAGAAAGAGCGGGGAGGGTGAGGAAAAGAGAAGAAAGGAGAAGAGAGGAGAGGGAGACCATGATGAAGGCCTTTGTTCAGTGTCATTTAGTCGCCAAAGTGTTTTAAACAGAGCAGAGGAGGGATTTAATTTTTGTTGCTAAAATGTCTGTCAGCGGCTGCTGAGTGAGAAGTGCACAGTGTGGTGGGGGAAGAAGAGCGAGGAGTCTCTGCACAGGGCCCAAGGAAGAGGAGAAGGGGCTCAGTCTAGTGGAGGGCAGGGAGGATGCTGAGAGCGGGGATTTAAGGGAGGCTGGAGAGTGAACGAGCAAGCTTGTTTATGAACTAACCATGGGTAACTTGCTGGCATTATCTTCATGGTACTTTTATTTATTATTTGTATAAAATAGGGACTAGGAAGATGGCTTAGTGGACAAATACTTGCTATGGAAACATGAGGATTAGAGTTCAGATCCTCAGCACTTGTATGAAAAGCTGGGCGGTTGTGGGCAGGTGTGGGCGGGTGTGGGCAGGTATGAGGGCCTACTGTAGTCTCAGTACTCAGAAGGAAGAGGCAGGACCCCTGAGCTAGTGAACTAGAATCCCTGGAATCAATGAACTCCATGTTCAACAAGAAACTCTGCCTTAACAAATGGAGAAAGACACCTTATGTCAACCTCTGCCCTCCACGTGTACACGTGTACATGTGCCCCCATACAGACATGCAAACATCCACACACACATACACATACACAGTCACATACATACATACACATGCAACGATGATCATAATACATGCCTGTTAGTTCAAGGCCTTTATCGACACAATGCAGTCCTGGTCCGTGTGTCTGTGTTCAGGGCAGATACTCTACAACCTCCCCTGAACCCAGGCCTTGGCCCCCAAGGTGTCTTCCATGAAATCACCCTTTCCCAAGCAGAGGCTGGACCTGCCTCCATGGCCGATATAGGCCCATGCTGGACACTGAGGACCACTTCCAGGCCATGGACAGAAGTCAAGGCCTGAGAGACCTAGAGACTGACTCCAGATCCCAAAGTCTCCAGCAGTGAATTTTCAAGCCACAAATGTAGAACCATTCAATCATTCGGGGCACTTCCGAGAAGCATTACCTAGGAGGCACCCTGAGAGAATTCTCTTCAATAAATAGCTGAGAATTCATTAATTTCTTAAACCCAGCAAGTCTTTACTGTCTGTTCACTGGCATCTGCTTTCTGGTACGTATTGTGAGGCGCTGACCAGTCTCTGAAGCCAGGAACATAAAACGGACACAGCCCACACCCTCACAAAGCTGGGAGTTTGGAGAATGGTAATCAAGGGTCAGGCGGGAAGATGGAGAGCTAAGACCAACACCAAACCAAGGGGAGGCAACGTAACAGTTGGGTACGGCATGCTCCAGGGAAATAAAAATTGTCCCCCAGTTCATCAGAGGAGGTCCGTCAACAGCATGTCACAGTGCCTCACTATGTAGTCCAGGGTGGCCTTGAACTCATAGTACTTTTGCCTCTGCTTCTCAAGTGCTTGGGTTTCAGGCAAGTACCACCATGCCCAATTTATAGATGCTTTCTAAGGGCTGGAAAAATAATATTTCTCAGGTTCCCTACATTTTCCCTCAGAAGTATCTTTAGCCTGGGAGTTGTGCCGTGCTACCTAGGGTCTGTGAGGTCAAGGCCAGTGGCATCTCCATCTCACCCTGACTCTAAACTGATCATATGACTCTGCTTTGCTTCCAAGTGGCCTCATATAATAAGGCATCCCTAAAGAAAGGGAACATGCTTATGACTGCCTTCATCTCCCTCCATCGGTGTTTTACAGGGACCGAGCATATACGTGTTATGGGCTGGATTGCAGGTGTTGGGCAATGAGCAGCACAAGCCACGCTCCCAGCCCTCAGGGCTTGCAATTAGTACTCAGCCAATCCTCTACACCCATTTGGTATCCATTGCGCTCCAAACTCACGGCCAATTTTAGGCTTTGTTGTGGAATATTAGTTGAAGATGTGTCACATTCATTTATGCTATAGAATATTGGCCTAACGATACAAAGATGTGTTGCAGTCTTTTACGTTGCATTTGTTTAACTCTGTAAAGCTCTGTTACTTTGCTTGTCTAAAACATCTGATTGGTCTAATAAAGAGCTGAACGGCCAATAGCTAGACAGGAGAGAGAAATAGGCGGGGCTGCCAGTGAGAGAGAATAAATAGGAGGAGAAATCTAGGCTTGAGGGTGGATCAAGGAGCAAGAAAAAGAGGAGAGGAGGATGCCAGGGGCTAGCCACGGAGCCACCCAGCCAGCCATGGAGGAAGAAGGAAAGATACATAGAATAAAGAAAGGTAAAAACCCAGAGGCAAAACACAACTATAGAGAAACAGGATAATTTAAGTTAGAAAAGCTGGCTAGAACCAAGTCAAACTAAGGCCAGGCATTCATAAGTAAGAAAAAGTCTCCGTGTATTTATTTGGGAGCTGGGTGGTAGGTCCTCAAAAAGTTTAAAAAAAAACTGGATATATGCTTTGCCATAAACTCCTGATGTCCAGAACTGGTCACCACTGCTGCCCACTGCTGTCATCACACAACCTGGTCCTCCTCCATCGATCTCACCACCTTAGTGCAGAGCCCTTAGCCTGGGAAGCATTGCTGAGTCTGCTCTTTCCCCCTTCCCTCCCCTCATCCAATCAGCCACCATCCCATCACCAGCACCGCCAGGCCGCCATCCTTTCTCTGTACCAATGTCTTCCCTGTGGACCTCCCCACCATACTTTAACCTACGCTGAACAGCAGCCAGGAGAGTTTCATAAAGTGGAACCAAAGCACGTTTCTCTCCTTGTTAGACCTTTTCAGCGACTATATTTTTCCAAAAGGATACATTTCAGGTCTCCCAGGGACCCCCATACTTCCTCGCTACTTCTTGCTCATCACTGCCCTCTGTGGACCCCACTTATTTTGCTCTAGCTCCCGTCCCTGCTGGGCTCTGAAGAGTCCTTCTCACCCTCTGCACCTGCGGCCTCTGGTTCTGAATAGTTCTTCTTTGCCCTATTCTTGAAATAAGTGAGATCCCAGGCCTTCCCATTTAATGGTGCAGGCCACCCACCCCCTCTTGAACAGCCTCCCCACCCTTCACCACCACCACCCCTGCTGCCACTGATTTCCTAACCCAATAGGCCATCCCATGGCCCAGTGACCACAGCATTTTACTCAAATGATTTCCTTTATAGTATCTATCCGCCTCTTTATGGTACAGGACTCATGATGGAAGGAACAGTGTTATCTTGTGGGCTGCTTGAGCCCGGAAGAAAACATTGTGTTTATTGAATTTGGACAACAAACACTTCCCAGATCTGTTTTGAAAATGACCTGAGTCGGTGTGGATCAAAATGCCTGGCACTGCGCTGGGTACACTGCAGGTCATCAGCAGGTGCACAGTGTGTCACAGATGACCTGAATACTAGAAGTGTACTATCCTTCCCTTCGGGGAAGAAACACAAGAGACGAGGAATGGGAAGTGCTCCCACCCCACATCTGAAAGTCTCTCCCGCTCTCTTTTCCTTCTTACCCCTTTTACAGCATGTCTATTTTTACAAGGCTGGAGAAGCATGGCATAAGATTGACAGCCTCAGTGATTGGCCCTTTCTGCTCCCCGAGCAGCCTCCCGCCTCAGGCCTATCGCTCCCCAGCAGCCACCTGTTCTGGGACAGCCACCTCTGCCCCATCCCTCCATCCTCAGTGAGCTGCCAGCTCTCACCACGCACAAGGCCAGCTGTGTTGCTGCTTCCAGGACAGCTTTGAAGTCTAGAGTTGTCACTGCTTATTTGTTTGTACCCAGGCACTACTCATGGCAACAGATCATGAATAAGGAACAGGCACCTGACAGACACACAGCTGTCTCCTGCCAGCCCTGACCCATGTCAGTCACTGTCTGCAACCCCAGGCAGCCTGCCTCCTGCAGAGAGAGTGAGGGACTGACCATGGGCCCTGGAATCAGCAGTAAAACCCAGTTCTGCTCAGTAGGTATGGAATGAGCCCCTTGATGTGCAAGGAGCTATGCCTGGATTCCAGCCTCGGCTCTGCCACTAACCAGGAAATGGATAAGTCCCTTAACTTTTCTGACCTCTTTCCTCATCTATAAAGTAGGTACAGTAATGATTCTAAATGAGTGCATATCTTGATTTTTGAGAAAGGTCTCTTTCATCACGGGTTCACTTGGTTTCATTAATTCAGTTGTTCTGCCATGTGCTCACCCTCTGCCAGGATCTAAGCTATGCCTGGTAGATACTTAGCAGTCAAAGAGGTAAGGTGCTGACCTCCAGTGAGCTTGCACTGAGCAGGGGAGAAAGACATCAATCAAATGATCTCATAATAAAATATTAACTTGTAGTCACAATTAGTGCTATAGAATCAATAAAGGATGGATACCAAGAGATCCAGAGATCTGCAATGGAAGATGTGAGCTTGAGGCCCCAAGGGAAATATACGGTTGAGCTGACACCTGAAGAAGTAGAAGTGCTAACTGAAGATCAGCCAGAAGGAGCATTTAGGCACAAGGAACAGCTCTATTTGAGGACAAAGCCCAGGGACTGCAGGGGAATCCATTGTTTCCCAGGTTGTAGAGTAGGTGGCTAGACAGGGAAAGGGACTGGAGAAGTCAGTGGTATAAGATCTATGGGCCCCTGTTGGTTGAGGCCAAGGGCATTGTGTCCTCCTGAGCCCCAGGAAGCCACATGCAGGTCTCATTGGTATTTGTAAGGTATGACAGGATACTGAGCAAGGTTCACTTTGGCTACTGTGTAGACATTGGAGGTCCCCAAGAGAACACAGAAGGTGACAGGCTGTAGGAACTACTGCGAAGGAAATGAGGGTGATGAAGGCAGGGCTTGAGAAAGCATCCACATGGCCGGACACACATCAGTGAGGAGAGGCTATTTGCCAGACATATACAGTGGCATTATGGGTCAGCAGTCCACACATGCAACCAGTGATGGGACCAGAACTTGCATTCAGCCTTGAGAGGCAGTGGTTTGGCCAGTATCAGGCGCCATTGTTTAAGTGAGGTCTGAGTGGCTTTGAGTAAGAAGTGTCCCCTAAGCCAGCGTTGGTTTTTTCTTAAGTCTCTGGATGCTCTGTTGATGACCAGGCTAGTCAGTACCCATTGCCAGACCAGCTTTTCCTCCACCCACACTAAGTCTTCAGTCAAAGTCAAAAGGTGCCAGTGACAGCCATGAGGAGAGCAAGCTTGAAGGCCAGCTGGAGATGGGACTTGAGGGAGTGTGTAAACTCAGGCATCCCACCACCAAGGGTCCTGGTCCTATGCTGCTGCCTTCTTGCTGTGTCCTGTGCCTCACCTGAGGCTTCACAATACCACACCAACATTACAGCCAGCATATGAGCCATCATGACCCAAGCTATGTGTACTGGGGCTGCCCGGGTCCCTTTAACCATAACCTCAGCTACCCTATGCCAGCAATGGGATACTATGGCTCAGGTCAAGCTTCCTCAAAGATGTGGTACTTCCATTGTGCAAGACACATGGAAGATAGCTATACGGAGAAGGGAAGGGTATTGCCAAGACAGAGTGAGCATAGTGGGTAAAATCCCAGGAGCACAAAACAACTTGAGTCCAGAATTCTTGTCATTTTGTATGGGTGGAGTAAAGGGCCCACCCAAAGATATGGACAGGGGCCATATCTGAGAGAAAGGATTGAACAGCTATCAAAAGGCCTTGAATTTTATGTATGTGAAGCTTTGTGAGAAGTCCATGGAATAACCATTGACGGGCTTGGGGCTGGTTGAGAAAGGGTGACATTTGTAGGCAGCCACCATCAGACAGTACAGAGACCTAGCTACAGCTTGGAGACTAGATTGGAACCCATTAGACTGCAGGTGGAGAGACCAAGCAAGGAGCTGTTAGGAGGCTGGAGTTGATATCAGGACAAGGGGGAAGATGTAACTAAGCAATACAGGAGGCAGGCTCTGTAGAAGGCAGCGTGTCAGTGAGCTATTGCCAGGAAGGGCTGCCTATCAAATCGCTCCAAACTCAGGGACTACACCAATCTCTAGATCACGTAAGCACAGTTGATCTTGGCTGGACTCTGCTGGGTGGCCATGCTGCCCCGGGCTTGGCTGGAGAGGTTAGACTGCTCAAGGTGCCCTCGGCCAGCTGATCTCAGCTGGGCTCGGCTGGTGTGCCTTAGTCCTGCTTTGTTGAGCTCTCGTCTCTTTCTGGGACCAGGGGACAATCTGGATATGTTCTTAGGACAACAGGATCAGAAGCATGAGAGAACAAGCCCAATCAGGCAAGTACTTTATAAGGTTTTAGCTACTATGTTCCCATAGTCCATTGGTTGCCACTGTCGCTGAGTTCAAGAGGAAAGGGTAGGAGATACCTTTTACCTCTGGGTGAAGAATTGCTAAGTCACATGATAAAGAGCATGGCTACAGGGAGGGTGAAGAATAGGATAGAGTCTTTTATGCAATTTTCTCATCCAGAGAAGGTATCTGATGAGGTCTTTCTGTCCCCTGAAAGTGACCTTTATCTGTTCGACTGCCTGCAAAACTGAGTCTTGGCCTCTGCAGACCCCACATTCACACTCTGTGGACCCCCTCAGTAACCATAGCAGAACAGAGCTTCTGAGGGGCACTGTCTGTCAGCTCCATGCTCAGAGTATCTTGGAAGAGCCCTTTACCATTACCCTGGACTACACACACACACACACACACACACACGCACACACATGCACACACACATCACACACGCACACACACACACACATCATACACGCGCGCACACACACACACATTTTGGTCCCAGTTACCCTACCAGAACTGCCCTGAATCCTCTGCCAGACTTGCCCTGGCCCACCAAAGTGCCTCCACAGAACTAAGTTTCTCTCAGAGTCTCTGTTGATCACACATTCCCCAGACTCCCTTTCCTGTGTGGGCAGAGACAAGCACACGGCTTCCAGTCCTGAAAGGAGAGGGTGGGTGGGGAAAGAGGTGTGCATTCCCAGGCAGAAGGAATTCTCTTGGGGGATCCCCACTTCTCCTCTGTACTTACCTCCCCGCTTGCTGCCCTGCCAGGCTATGACCTTAGTTTGTTGGGAAAGGAGACTGGAGGAAGGGAGTGTGGATTCCCAGTATCCTCCCTGTCCAACTAGGCGACCAGGGGAAGTTACCTCCCCACTCAGCATCTCGGTGTTCACACCTATAAAACATGAGCATTTGTGGAAGGAACATTTGGTGTTTAACAAACATTCAGATGGTGCATACGACGTGTCCTGCTATCTTAAGTGCTTTGCAAATATTAACAGCAGGGAGATTGCTGAACAGAGAGGGTAGGCCACTTCTCTAAGGCACACAGCTGGAGAATGTCAGTATCAGCAGCTGAACTCAAACAGTGCAGCACCAGCCACACTTAACCTGGTGTGTGTGGCATCGCCTTGCCTCCCATCTTCTCTGAATTTCTACAGTACAGCGACAAGGCCCCTTGGTGTTCTGCCTGCTCTGTGTCTTTCTTTAGTTCCTCTGAATGGGTGTTGTGGGTTGAACTGTCTCCCCTGCCTTAGAGAAAGGGGTGTTCAAGTCCTAATCTCTGGTCCCTGTGAAATGTGACTTTGCTTGGACACTAGTCCTATACATCATTCAGATAAGAAGAAGCCACACTGTCAGGGTGAGTCTGGTCAGCCTCTTTTTAAGAGAAAGGAGGGTTGGGGAGATAGTTCAGTGGGTAAAAGCACTTGCTGACAAGCCTGACAATCTAAGTTTGATCCCTGGAACCCACATGGCAAAATGAGAAAACTGACTCCTTCAAGTTGCTCTCTGACCTCCACTGATGTACCAAGGCACATGAACCCCAACACACATGCACACACAAAATAATAAACAACCGTAAAGTTTTCTTTTAAAAAAAGGAGACAGACATGCTGAAACAGACAAAGAGGAGATGGCTATATGAAAAGACAGGCAGACGCTGGAGTGGGGTGGTGCCGAACCAGGAGCTAGCCAGGATTACCAACCAACACAGGGTGATGGGTGGGAGCCAGGAAGGAGCCTTTGGTTGAGCCTTCCCAGAGGGAGCATGCCTGTCATCTTGATCTCAGTCCTCCAGTACCCATAATTCTGAGACAATCTGTGTTTTGAGCCATCCAGGTTGTGGCCATATATCGTGGAGCTCCAGGAAGTGAGTACAAGGGGAACAAAAATCTTGCAGCCTTCAAGAGAAGGAAGCGCTGGAAAATACTTTGAAGGCAGTCACTTTGGAGCCAGCTGACCACTCTGATTTCGTATCTGGCCACCTCTCATGTCAATCTCATGGACTTGTAGCCACTCAGCCAGGCTAACATCATGAGATGCACCCTTCTGGCTTGGGATGGCTGAGTAGGCAGGACGATGATGGGTGTGCACGCTGAATGGAGTACCCATTGCAAGACAGGTATTTCTTTTTCTCCTCGATCTTTGTATATGTCCATCCATGGCTGTGAGTGAAGCATGCCAGTACCCCAGCACACACGTGGAAGTCCCAGGTCAACCCCTGGTGCTGATTCTTGTCTTCTACCTTGTTTGTGGTAGGTTCTCTTGTTTGCCAATGTATACATCAGTTGTCTGGCATGCAAGCTTGTGGGGATGCTCCTGTCTCTGCCTCTTGTTTCATCATGGGTTCTCTGGAATTACAGAAGCACCCTATTGAGTCCAGTGGGTTCTAGAGATCCAAATTCATACCCTTACACTCACACAGTGTCTCAGTTACTCTTCTAGTGCTGCGATAAGATGCTGTGTCTTGGTTAGGGTTTCTATTGCTGTGACGAAACACCATGACCAAAAAGCAAGTTGGGAAGGAAATGGTTTATTTGGCTTTACACTTCCACAGCACTGTTTATCGTTGAAGTAATTCAGGACAGGAACAGGGCAGTGTAAGTGGATTTTTCCTGTCCCAACTGCCTGCTCCCAAATAACCAACACAGAGGCTTAATATTACTTAGAAATGCTTGGCTGATGGCTCAGTTTGGATAGATAGTTACTAGTTTAACTCTTACAACTAAGTTAACCCATATTTTTTTATCTATACTTCGACAGATGGCTCATGACTTGTTACCACATTTTCTACATGTCCTTCTTCCTTTTGGCTGGCATCTTCCTCTCTCCTCCCTTCTTCATCCCAATATCCTCAGTTTTATTGCTTTGCCTAACTACATCCTGACTTGATATAGGCCAATCATCTTCTTATTAACCAATGATAGTAATACATATTCACAGTGGATTGTTCCACAACAGGCAGGATCCTGGAGACAAGAGCTGATGCAGAGGCTGTGGAGGAGTGCTGTTTACTGACTTGCTTCTCCTGGCTTTCTCAGCCTGCTTTCTTATAGAACCCAGGACCACCAGGCCAGGGATGGAACCACCCATAATGGATTGGGCCCTCCCCCGTCAATCACTAATTAAGAAAATGTCTTACAGCCAGATCTTATGGAGGCATCCTCTCAATTGAGGTTCCTTCCTTTCAGATAACTCTAGTTTGTGTGTCGAGTTAACATAAGACCAGCCAGCATATACCATGACCAAGGCAACTTACAGGAAAAGAGTATATTGGGGCTGACAGTTCCAGAGTCATGACAGGGAGCATGGCAGTGGGCAGGCAAGCATGGTACTGGATCAGTAGCTGAGAGCTCTCATCCTGATCAGGCAGGAGGCAGAGAGAGCTAACCAAGATAGGCTTGGGCTTTTGAAATCTCAAAGTCCACCCATGTGACACACCTCCATGTGAAAAGCTCCTCTTCCACCAAGGCCACACCTCCTGATCCTTCCCAAACTGTTCCACCAACTGGGGCCCAAACATTCAAATATATGAGCCTCTGGGGACCATTTTCATTTTGACCACACAGAAACTGCTCCATCCACTGAGACACCTTCCTAGCCTAGATACCATTTTACAACATTTTTATTACAATAATAATAAATTTTATTATGACATTTTAATATAGGTACATAATGTATTTTGATGATATTCACCCACATTACCCCCTCCTGCCTCTGCTTCCTGTTGATCCCTTTCATATCTGGTTTGTTTGTTTGTTGTTTGTTTGTGTGTGTGTGATTCAGTGAACTTCACTAAGGTTGCTAACAGGAACATGGTACCACCTTATCACGGCCTGTACCACTGAAGAAAATGCAACAGAGATCTTGACCTTCATGAGGACTGAGAATTGGAGAGTTTTGGGGTTGTGTGGGTGAGGTAGAGTTATCAGGGACCATGTTCCCTAAGCCCTGGTCCCAGGGAAGCAGAACCCTCTGTACTAAGTGTTTCCTGAGCATTCCAGGCTGCCAGAGGCTATATGGCATTGCTGCCAGGACACTGGACTTGGGGGTCTCAGGGACTGAATTGAATCCCTTTCTTGGCTGGGAACATGGGGCAGATTTCTCCTCTCACCTTCTCGTGTTTGCCCTACACTAGATGAAGATGACGGTTCAACAGGCTGGCTACAGGGAGCTGCCGAGTGGCACAGAAGCATGCTGGGTAGCCAATGCCGTCATTACCGTTTCCAGGTTCCTGGGAGTCTCCGTGCTGTTTATTATCAAACACCAGCCCAGACTGGTTTGTGGTGGGAGAGTATAAGAAGCCAAAGTGAACTTTGTCTGGTGCCTTGGCCTGTCCTCAGAGGTTAGGGGACGCTTTCCATTCTCCAGACCATTTGTCCTCCCCCATGACAGCAGCTTCCTTCTCTGTGGAGGTCAGCCCCCCACCCCAGAGACTTTTAAGGAGAATCCAGGTGAAACAATCAATTCTGAGCAGATTGTGTCCCACACCAGGCTCTCCTCACCCGCTCCCAAACCAGCCCCCACCCATTGCATCTCCCCAGCAGTTCTCCAAATCCTCCCCAAACTGCTCTCCAGTGTTCTCCTGGGGGTCAATCTAGGCTGACCCACACTTATGAAGATGGACGAGACCTGAGGCTCCAAGCGGCATGTCTAATGAAAGCCCTCTCAGAATTCTAATGTGGCTGTCTAATTGTGGAATCACTGACTCAAGGACTTCTGGGTAAAACCAGGTCACCTATGACCACAGGAAGAAAGCTGTGGAATGTCTATTCCCTTACACCAGAGCACCCATGGTGCATAATACGGACCACCCCTCATATACCTCCAGAATCTGCCTTCTCTAAGTCAAATCTGGGAAAGTGTCTGATGGGGAAGGTAGGGTAGAGAAACGGAGACAGACAAACCTGTAGTAATGAGGCGGGCAGGCCGCAGTGGGTGGGCCGGGGTCCCTCCTACACCACAAACCTAAGTGTGATTCCCGGCTCTCAACCCTATGTGCCTTCAACCAAGAGCCTTCGCCTCTCTGTATTCATTCATGAGAGGAGGATAGCAGCTACCTCCAGTGCTGCTAGGAACTCAGGGCTCCCTAGCTTGGCATACAGGGCCTGACCCATAGAGGTATCTATTGAAGGCCAAGAGGGCAGAATGCAATGTTTCCAGCAGAGAGCCTGATGGGTGAGCGTATGCAGCTCTGCTCTGCCATTGCTTGTGGGTGGTCCTTGGGTAAGTTGCTCCACTCTGTATAGTTTCTCAATAACATTGGGGGCGGAAAAAAACCTTTCTTCTTGAAATTTTCCTTATGAAATAAGTGAGTTGAGGCACACAGTCATTATTAGTTTCACCTCGCATCCCTGGCTATCTTGTGTTATTAGTAGTGCCCACCCTGTGTCTCCTTGTCTTTGGGACCTTTACCTTTGGGCTTGAAGTTTAGATTTGGTATTTCTACTTGTCTGACCATGAGGATTCTAGATCTACCTAGCCTGGTCTTAATGAGCCCTTGGTTCTCTGAGTCACACAAATTTCTACCTGAAAGCCCCCACTTCCCGGAGCTGCCTAGAAATTTCTCCCGTGTTTGGCCTGGCCCTGGGATCCAGTGATGGCTTGGGACCCACCAAAGACACTGGCAGATCTGCTTACTGCCTTGGACCACAGGACCCAGGGCCATCTGCTTGCCTGCATCATGGCCTCTTGGGGGGAACTGGAGTGACAGCTTGGAACAGTTGTCTCACAGATGAACATGCAGAGGAACAACACTGGGATCCGGGGGAGGCTAGCTCCAGAGTCAGGACCCTGGGAGCTCTGTCCAGCATTGACCTCAAGGTGAGGCAATTTATTCCCCCTGGGAGGGGCTGCCCAAAAGCCTGATGTCCCTGGGAGCCAGACATTTGCTATCAGTCCCTGCAGGGGTTAGCCAAGCCTGCTAAGTGGCCTCCTGCTTCCTCTTGTGCTTAGGAGAAGGGGGAAGGGAGGGCGCAGGGTGGGGGAAGGCTGCACAGCCGTGTGAGCCTGGGGTGATTGTCATGGTTACGCTCTGACAAAACAAATGGCTCTGCTTCCTGCAGGCCACCTAAACAGCCATCGCAATGTTGGCATTGATCAAGCCAGCTGCCAGGGCAGCCAGGCACTGGGCTCGGGTACCAGCGCCCAGCTTGGGAGCCCTCTCCAATAGCTTTGGGCACAGGGAAGCAGCTGCGGCGGCTGTGGGGAGAAGTGTTTGCCCTCACACATGTTGCTTCTGGGACAAGGTAAGGGTTGGTGCAACCAGTGCCCTGCACTGCAAGGACAAGGGACCTCATCCCAAGTGCAGAGGGTGCGCATGAGTGTATAGGCACGGGGAGTTTGTATGGAAGTGACTGTGTGCTCACTCTGTGGGGAGGGGCTCAGGAGGTTCCAGCATCAGAAGTGAGGATGTAACCACATGTTGCTCTCATGCCTCTCTCTCTCTCTCTCTCTCTCTCTCTCTCTCTCCTTCCCTCCCTCCCTCCCTCCGTCTCTTCTCCTTCTCCCTTTTCTTCCTTTAGTGTCTGTTTTCTGTGTGTAATTCTCTCAGCGTCTCCTCCCTAAGTCTCTGTCTCTTTCTCTGTTCTTTATCTCCCTGTCTCAGCCTCCCATCCCTGCCACCTCTTCCCACCATCTCCCTGTCCCCATCATTTCTAATCTGTCCTCTAGGGCTCCAGGGCAGTCAGTGTTCCGCGGGCTGCCCACCCTCGCTGCCAAGCTCCAGGCTCGTGCCTGCTGCCCTCTGGGTGCCTGGCGTGCGACTGTCTCCACAGCCACTGGCTGAGTGTGCATTCTTCTCTGAGCCCTCACATCCTGGGATCCTGGAGGTAAGAAGGCTCTGAACAGAGAGGGGACATCCTTGGGTGTGTGTGTGGGGGGTCAGGGTACTTGGCACTCTGAACGGTGATTTCTGCTAACATGCCAAGCCCCTGCTGGAAGTCCCCTCATATCTCCTGCCACAGCTCTGGAAGTCCTAGGAAGTCCTAATATTTTATTCTGATGCTCCTGTCCCAGCCGGTGGCACAGGAGGCTTGGGAGTTGGGGGGCCAGAAGCCTCTAGCCCCTCCTCCACTCTGAAGAGCAACAGGCACCTCTCTCTCTCTCTCTCTCTCTCTCTCTCTCTCTCTCTCTCTCTCTCCAGACAGTATACCCTTCTCCTTCTTCACTTCTCTGCTGGAACTTAAGCCTGTTCTGTGTCCACTTAACTAAACCAAGCAAGTCACGGAAACTGGGCAGAGGCCAAAGGGCACAGGGTGGCCTGCAGCTCTCTCACTTGGAGAAGGGGCACTCAGGGGCCTTCTGCGGTTAACTGGGATCAGACTGGGGGCTGAGCCCAGAGGTAGATGGTGTATGTGGGATATGTCCCAGGGAGACATAGAGGCACATTTCTAGAGGAAGAGGATGTGTGATGTGTATGGAGCAAGTCACGTGAGTAGATGAAGCGGGTCATGGTACATGTATATAAACATGCTCACATTTCAGGAATGTACATGCAGTGTGCTTTTTAACCAGTGATGTTAAGGGAATTAAGAGAGTGTGTGTGTGTGTACGTGTGTGTGTGTGTGTGTGTGTGTGTGTGTGTGTGTGTGTGTGTGTGTGAATTAAGATTGTTAAGACTGTGGGTTAAGCCTGACTATGGGGTGACTGAGCAGGACCCCTGAGGTCTGACATATGAATGCAATGGCCTTCAGTTTTGGGATGCTCATTCATCTCCAGGGGCAGTGCTTGGGCCATTTCTAACCCAACTCAGGTCATAATCCACGACTCCATACAGTATGGGAACTGTGTGCCTCTGGGTAACCTGTGGATCCCCTGCTTTTCAGGCTTGAGACAGGCCAAGATGCCTGGTATGGGGGTGGCTTGGGTTAGAAGTATTCCTCCACCATAGCCTTAGGAGTTGGGAAGCTCAGGGACCTGTGGCCTCCTGTCATAGCCACTGTCCCCAAACATGGACAAGATGTTGCTCTCAGGATGGTCCCTAGCCATCGGTCATCAGACTGTGGGTCAAGTTGTCCAGGTCATGGGGAGATGCACCTGGATGGCAACAATGTGCCATGGTTGGAGGGGATTGGGTGTCTACCGAGATACCCTTCCCAGCTAACCTAGTCAGCTTTGGCCCTCTGCCTCTCATAACCGCTCTCCTCCCAGAGAGCACCTCCTTTGACTGGCTGTTCTCTCAGGGCCAGACAGGTGATGTCAACTGGGGAGGCCATCTGTATAAATACCATGGGGAAAAGAGTTTGAAGAAGGGGTACCTGGGGTCCTGGACAAAGACCTTTTTCTCGGTTCAGGTTTGGCTGTGTGCCATGGTTTCTCACAGGGCCTCCAAAGACTTAGCTCCAGAGCCCAGTAGCCAAACCCTATAGACTCTCTTGGTCTCATAGGCTCCCCTTCTTTAGCCAAACTGGGGAGAGAGCTTTGGCAAGGCCAAGCAATGTCAGGTGACATTCTAGCAGCAAGGAGGTGGAGTAGAAACGGATCAGCAGAGTCAGTGAACCACAGAGGGCTCCAGCCTAAGGTGTCAGGGAGTTCAGTCTTGTTAACTCCACCCAGTTTCTCTCCTTCGCCTCCGGGCACTTACCTAGCCACAGAGCTGACACTTGTAACCCTCTGCATACCTGGATTCCTTATGGCAAGGGGATTGGGCTTAAGGATTCTCAGTGAGGGACTAAGAAGGCTTTCCGAAGGCAATGGTGTTAGTGCAAGGGTGTGGAGGACGCCACAGAGGCATGTGGCCATGTGGAAGAAGAGAGGCAGGGAAGTGTCTTTTCTATGGCTGGGTTGAGTAGATGGGTGGAGAAGGAACAGAAGGGTTTGGTTTCCAGAGTGTTGAGTCAGTCTGCATGATCAGGCAGGGCAGGTAGGGAAAGAGACAGGAATGAAAGTCACTGAACCATTGGATGCCACCTGATGCCAGGTACTTGGCTGGGTGTTGGGTTTCTGTTCTCGAGGAAATGAGAGCGCAGGTTGGAGAGGGTGGTAATCTGTTTCCTAAGCTTATGTCAACCAGTACCCACAAGAAGAGCTCTTGAATTTACTCTCTAGGAGCCAGTCAAGAAGCAAGGGATGAAGGGCCGAGATAGTCTGGGGCTCAGAAGCCACTGTATACATTCATGGATCATCCGCTTGCTCACTGTAGCTAGGAGAGAGTGAGCCACTCTGAGAGAGAGCACAGAGCTGGCACAGGGACAGCCTGAGCTTGAGGGACAGACTGGCCTCACTGTCCCCGGCCCCAAAGATGAACTTGCAGAAGCCGGAGAGGGAGCAGTTGGAGAGGAGGCCAGTGGCTAGTGTGACTGTGCCAGACCCTTACCCTGGTGCAATGGCAAAGCCATTTTATTAGAGTGAGGCTGGAGTTGGGGCAGGTGGCCTAGCATCTCCTTAGTAGGTGCTGCAGCCCGGGTATGTGCGAGAAGACACTAAGGGTCTTCATGCTACTTCTAGAGATATTCAGATCACTCCATGAATGGCAGCTCTTAGATATAGCTCAGAAAAGCTCTGGGGAGGAATCTAGATGGACTTCATGGAAGAGGAGGTGGGGCTTAAAAGAGCCCAGCAGGGCAGGTAGCCTTAGAGAAACGGGAATGTGGGTGGTATGGCTCAGAGTCAAGGAATGAGACTAGTCCAGGGCACGGAGCAGGACTAATGATGGGGCTGGGAACAAGTATATATATGAGCCTGTGAAAGAGTCTATGGGATCAGGGCTTTTGAATCCTCCATGGGACCTGGAGAAATCGGGAGGATCTTGGTCCTGTATCCATTCTGAAGCTCATTGCTAAGTGATGGGATGTGAAGACTTCCTCTTCCTGCGTCTGCACTAGGACCCAAACTCCTGCCTGGAGACTGCTCAGAGTCTCTTCTCATGAGACTGTGACAGAAACTGGGCTAGAGCAGAGAGCTAGAGAACAGCCTACAATGGGGCCAGGCAGGCATAGCTCCAGAAAAGGGTGGTCTATCCGGTTTATACTGTATCCCCACTTCTTTGTTCAGGCACCTTGCAGACCTCTGCCTAATCTACCATCTGAGACCACACCCTTGCTGGAGTCTAAGCTTAAAAGTTGTCCCCATCAGGATCTTGGAGGGAAGCTCACAAACGTGAGGACCCGAATTAGATCCCCAGAATCCACTTAAAAATGCCAGGTGTCATGGAAAGTGCTTATAATCCCAATTTTGGAGAAGCTGAGATGGTGGATTGCTAGGCTTGCTAGCTAGCCAGTCTTGTCTAATTGGTGAGCTCCAGGCCTGTGAAAAACCCTGTCTCAAAAGGAGATAGATGGCATTCCTAAGGATGACACCTAAGATTGACCTCTGACCTACACACACACACACACACACACACACACACATACTCACACACATGTATATGCACACACTGACACATATGCACACACACATATACACAGACTTACGCATACACACACACACACACACACACACACACTGTCTTACAGTTTCTATTCCAGTGATAAAGCACTATTAGCAAAAGCAACTTGAGGAAGAAAGAGTCTATTTCAGCTTCTAACTCTCAGGCCACACCCTGTCACTGAAGGAAGTCAGGACAGGGATCCAAGGCCAGAACCTGGAAGCAGGAGCTGCCGCGGTGCCCAGGGAGGAACACTGTTTACTGTGTTGGCATAAAACTAACACACACACACCCCCCACACACACACCCCGCACACACATCCTGCACACAAGTACACAAAGTCCACATCACAGAAGAATACTAATGAGCTGAGTCCTTGTGCAAATGGTCAGCATAAGCACCTGCCCTTACTCAAGGCCCCTGTCAACCCCTGCCCATCTGTCGGCACCTATGTACATCTGTGTCTCAGAGGAGAAGAGATGGCCACAGAAAGCCAAAGGATTACACCATGGAACCGAAATCTCACGGAAGCCATGAGATTCAATGAGGAGATTTAGAAGGGATGTTGGGTCTTTTGTTGTAGGTAGAGGCTGCTTGTTCGTTTTCCAGCCACCCAGACCCAAAATAATCACACAGAAACTATATTAATTAAATCACTTTTTAGACTATTAGCACTGGCTTCCTATTGGCTAGCTCTTATATCTTTAATTAACCCATATCTGTTAATCTGTGTATTGCCACGTGGTTGTGGCCTACCGGTAAGGTTCCACCTGGCATCTGCCGTCTATTTCCCACTGTGGCTACATGGCTTCTCACCAACTCCACCTTCTTTCCTCCTCTATCTGCTTGGAACTCCTGCCTTGTTGGATTCTGCTAAGCCACTGACCGAAACAGCTTTATTCATTAACCAATAACAGCAGCACATAGACAGCAGGACTTCCCACACTGTTTTGACCCATGCAATGCCATAGACAAAGGAGAACCTGGACACCAGGCTGATGAACGACAGAAAAAGAGAAAATTGACAGCAGGGAAGTATGAAACATCACAGTGAGTTAAGCAGAGAATTCTCTAGAAAACTCGTGCCTACCCAACACAATACTTGATTTGCTCTTTGTTCATTTAAAGTTTTTTGTTGTTTATTTGTTTGTTTTAGTATTTTTGTTTTTTTTAATTTTGTTTGTTCGTTTGGTTGGTTGGTTGGTTTTTTGAGACAGGGTTTCTCTGTGTAGCCCTGGCTATTCTGGAACTTGCTCTGTAGACCAGGCTGGCTTCATACTCAGAGATCTGCTTGCCTTTGTGTCCCGAGTGCTCAGATTAAAGGTGTGCGCCGCCACCACCCAGATTCATTGAAAATTTTAATATACACTTATAATCTTATTTTGACTCAATGTAGAATTCTGTTTTCAGGTTTTTAATCTTTTTTTTCCAAAATAAAATCCCAATTGAAAACTTTCCTTACAATTTCCCATGAAACCTGGTCCCTGTTTTAAGTCGATTCTAGGGTCTATCTCTGATCCAGTTATTGGGGGACAGGATAGGGAGCCCTTCTGGAGTCTGTATTTTAAAACTTGTGAGTTGAGTAAGTGAGTAGATGAGGAGTGAACGGGAAGCTGTTGCTGGAACTGGGAACTTTCAACCGTTGGGTTGTTGCTTCCACTCTGTCCACCACCACACCTCAGTCCTTTATTCATTTATTCAACATTTAATGAGCATCCGCTGGGTGCTAGTCACTCTCCTGAACACTGCTGGGAAAACAAAACCTCTGTCTTCATGGAGTTTATTCCATAGCGCAACCTCTAGTCAGTGTCCTTTTCTGCCACGCCCTAGTCTCTGCCCCGACCATCATCTTAGCTTACAGACCGGAGCAATCATGGCTTTCTAGCCAGGTTCCATTGTGTTGCAGTAACAACAAGCACATGTTCATGCCACATGCCTACAGCAGGTCACATGTCATCAAGGAATGCCATTGCTCCTACACCCGTTCTTCCAAGATTGCTACAGCAGGCAGGAAACAGGACATCGCTAAGCACACACTGGCTTTCGACGTCTCCGATCCAGAAGTGAAGGGCTTCACTTCTGCATAACTCACCGGCTGAAGCAAGACACACTTCAGGTTTTCAAGGGGGCCGGGGCACGCAGCCTGCCCGGTCTCTATGATGAGAGCCCAGATCTTCTCAGCAGCATGGAGATTACTCTAGGTTTAACCAAAAGAACATGGAAGCCTGTCAGAACACTCACAGGACACAGGGCCAAGTGGAGAGATTAACCTAGAATAGCCGCGTCCAGGGTCTTAGCTCAACCCCAGTCACTGGCTCTCAGCTCTAATCAGCAGATGAGACTCCCTGTAGTAAGAGTCAAACTCCCACCTCTTAGCAGGACAGCAGGTTAGCTTTAAGAGAAGACTCAACCCTCCTTTGCTTCCCATCTAAACCCAGGTCCCCTGATCCTGAAGATGGAGTCACAGGGCTGCTGGCTTTTGTCTCTTGTTTTTCCTCTCCCCTGGCTCTTTGTGCTCTAACGTTTATGGATGTGGCGGTGCCTTGATTACAAATTGCGTGAGGTGTGAATGAACAGCGGTGCTTTGATGACTCACGGCTGCATTTGAAAATGTTAATTGGTCACCGGCTAAAAGCTCCCTGGACAACTTTTAATTACATCATTTTTACTCTTTCAAGCCACCGAAGTCTTTTCTGAGGTGGCCCATGCTAAAGAGATCATGTGCAAGCCCTTTTCGAGGTCTGAGCTTGGCTGCCTTGGCCATGTCCTCCTATGACCCCTACATAGAAAGAGTCCACCAACATGCCTTCCAAAGTCAGCCAAAACTCTGGCTGTGGAGGTGCACACCTCCCGTCTCAGAACTCAGATTGATAAGGCAGGAGGGCTGATCGTGACTTCGAGGCCAGCCCATACTATAAAGTAAATACCAAAAAAAAAAAAAAAAAAAAAAAAAGGTGGTGGGGGAGCTGGTCACTGTGTGTCAGGCCTGTTGCACTTCCTCCTGATGGCACTGGGTAGCAGGCTTAAGTTCTGTGCCCTTCGCACAGGTCAAGTGAAGTAATGTGCCTTGTCACTGGGTGGTACACACCAGAGCCTGGCTTCAAGCTGAATTCTATCAGGGATCTAAGGCTTGTGGCTCCCAGGCCGACTGAGGATGATGGCAGCTACCTCCTCTCTCACCTAGGACTCTGCTCGGTTTTGTCTCCATTGCTAACACCTCCGGTTGGTATCCGGGCCTCTGAAAAAGAGAGCTTTCTGGTGGCTAAGGGATCCCCTATCTCTGGGTGTTGCTACGACATTGTAGGAAACACAGGAACATGGCTTTGTCAGGGTTCTGGTCCCACATCATCATCTACTACAAGCTCCCTGACCCAGGTGGATTTCTTAACCTCTCTTTATTTACTCCAATCATCTCTAAATCAAAACAAGGGATGCTCACGCTTAGAGAGTCCCGAGAAACTGGGTGATAATCCAGGCACGCTGATTAACACAGTACTTGACCCACCACCGGCTCTTTGGAGCTGGGCCTCTGTGTCCACAAATCCTACTTCCATGAGCCCAGTTGGCACTGGGGGCACTCAGCGTCCCGAAGGCAGTGACTCCCACCTGTGACTTCTTAACTTTCTGAGGGTTCACATAAGCCCAGGGGCACAACAAACCATGTTCCAGGTTGGTTCTCCTGCTGCTTGGTGCCAGTGCCTGGAGAGAGCCACGTTGAGGAGGGCTCCTTCCCTTTCATTCGGTCACTGGCCCATAGAGGTCACGTGCTTAGTGCTGCCGGCAGGAGAGTAAAGAGGCTGAACTGCTGGTTAGAAACCTTCGCCCCACCCCAAGGACGGGAACCAGGGTGACGAGGAACCCCGAGGGCACACCCAGAATCCAGTGAAATCTGAACAAGAGCAAGCTGGCTGCAGGTACACTGACTGAGCCGCGAACGAGCCGTGAACCGGTTGAAGGCAGCAAGCAGCAGAGGGCCATGGTCCAAACAGTAGGCTCCCGAACTTAGGTTCAAATCCCGCCTCTACCGCCATGTGACTGTGTGACCTCTCTGATATTTGTCTCCTACCCTGTAAAGGGATAATCTGTCTTACGGAAATTAAATGAGAGCACGAGGATCCTCCAGAAACCTGCCCCCAGTCTGACCATCAGACTAAGTAGTGGACAAGCAGTTTCCTTAAAAGGGCAGGGTGGTGGGGATGCAACACAGGGCGTGGCTTCTGGTCTGAACTGTCCTGTGTCTCCAAAAGTCCCTCAGTCTCTGGACTGCCCACTAAGAAAAAAAGCATGGCATTTACTTTCCTAGTGGATGTCTGGCCCGGGCACAGTTCGGTGGGGTCATTCTGTCCAGTCACTCGTTCACTCGTTCTGTAAACAAGCATTGAAGGGTGGGATGGTTCAGAAAGTGACCGCCCAAGCCGGAGGCCCACTATCCAAGGCTGTGTCACCTTTGGCAGGGTATGGAGCCTTTCCAGGTCTCAATTCTCTTGCCTGAAAAATGGGGGTGGTAGACTAATAGCCATGCCTGCTTTCCTGGCCCGGCCTGAGGATTACCCACACCTACTCTCAGAAAGCATTCAGGGTTATACCTGGCATTGCGCCTGTGTATTGTTGTTTCATTTTTTTTAACTGTTTCGGACATCTTTCTGTATGCTGGGAATAAAACAAAGACAATGACATCTCACAGACACTAAACCTGTGCAAAAGGCCACCTCTCAAGAGCAGTTTCAGAGTAGCCCTTTCTCCATCCGTCATCCTGTGCACTCCTCCGCAAGCAGGTAGGCATGGACTGGAAGCCGTGTTAAGAATCCATTTAGTGCCTTTCCACGGGGCTCCAGGGACGCTGGCAGCTCGGGTGTGTGTGTGTGGGGGGGGTTCACCTTTAAAGGTACCGCAGAAAGGTGGCTTAAACTGAATTTGTGGAAACAGAATCCAATTTTCCTAGCAACACGTGGCCTTGTTTGAGAAGACTTCAGCACTGCAGTCTCCCTGGGGCACCAGGGAGCAGGCCACCTGCCAGTCAGCAACATTTGCAGGTACTTAAGCCGCAGCTCCAAGCAGCTAAGAATGTTGATGGAGACCCTATTTCTTCTGAAGTTTTCAGGGGCCACCTGCTCGGTTCTCCCTTCTCCAGCAGGTCACTCCCTCTTAGCCAGAAAGTTCAGGAAATGTGGACAGCCTGGGTCTCTGCCTTCTTAGAGGTGACTGTCTTGGACATCAGCACTGGCCAAACTCCACTCTCCCAGGCAAGGGGACGGACACCAAGGACAGAGAGGCTGGGCATTTTCTGCTTAATCATTTCTCCAGGAAAGACTACGGATGCCTCTGAGATGGGGTGCTATGAGCTTTGGGCTTAAAGAGAAAAATTTCTCTACTATTATAGATGAGCCCACAGCCAAGATCTTAGTCTCACTCCTTGATAATGTAGTCTATCCTATTCACTCACCCACAATGCGAGTACATGACATCCGTTCATTGTGTTTGTTTGCTGTGGGGTCTTGGTATGTGGTTCAGGCTGGCCTCAAACTATGGTCTTTCCTCCTTAGTCTCCAAAGAATTGGGATAACGGGCATGTGACACCACATCCTACCAGTATCAACTATGGGCCTCAGTATCACTGAGGGGGACGACAGAGGTCATTTTACTATTTAGTTAATTTGATCGGTTCACATACAAAGTACTGGGCCGCATCTAGGCATCTTCATGCAGATGTGCTGGTATACTTTGTCCTCATCGTGACCCTCTCCCCTTGCCTCCGGTGCACTCTCCCCACATCCAGCTTCTCGGTGCTTTCATATCCCATGGATATTCTATTACACTCTATTTCCTACTTCCGTTAAGATCGCTTCCTGCCTCCCATAAGCCCCTTTCTGGTTTCATGACCTCCACGCATGCCTTCAGAAACACACACACCTACACCCATACTTTAAATCTAGCTTCTGCCTCTGTGAGAAGATGGGGTGTGTGATAGTCTTTCTGTGTCTTAGTTCACTAAACATCGTGATTTTTCACTCCGCCCATTTTCCTACAGATGTCATGATTTCACTTTTCTTTGTGGCTACATCTGCTATGACTATGTGCCCCTTTGTTTTACTCATTCATCTGTCCGTGGACATCCAGACTCGCGTCATTTCCCAACTAGTGTAAGTAGTGCAACGATCAACACAGGTGTGCAAGTGTCTCTGTGACGTTTTAACCTGGAGTCCTTCAGGGAAATGCCCAGGAATGACATGGCTGGGTTGTATAGTACAGAATTCTGCTTTTCCTTTTTTTTTTTCTCTTTTGAAGAGGCCCTGTATTGATTTCCATTGTGGCTATGCAGGTGTATATTCCCAGGAACCGTGGAGGGTTCTTCTCTCCCCACAGCTTCTCCAGTGTTTGCTTCCGCTTGTCCTTTTGATAACAGCCATTCTGACTAGGGTGAGACAGTCTCAAAACAACTTTAATTTGCAGTTCCCTGGTAACTAAGAGTGTTGGATATGTCTTCAGCTGTTTATGGCCATTTGTGTTTCTTCTCAGGAGAGCTGTCTGTTCAGTTCATTAGCCTGTGTGCTGATTGGCTCATTTAGTTTTTAGTGTTTATTTCTCCAGTTTTTTATATATCCTAGATATTAATTCTCCTGTCTGGGGTGGAGGTGGCAAATATGTTTTCCCTTCACATAGGCTGTCTCTGCTAACTGTTTCCTGTAATTCTGTTGGTCAGTACATACAATCATTTCTTGTGCTGTTGGGATCCTATCCAGAAAAGCCCTGTCTGTGCCTGTAGACAGAGTCTCTGCCTCCATTTCTAGGGGAATGGGTCCTGGTTGGGTGACTGAGGAAGAGGACACAAAATATGAGAACAAGGGCCGTGTCTGTCTTGTCCCTGGCTATCGGCTGGGCGTGGCACAGACTCTAGCCTTCGGTAGGCATGCCCCATGCGTCTGCTGATGAAATACAGCACACCCAAAGGAAATACAATGTAGGCATGAGAATTGCTGGCTCTCTCTGCGGGAAGGACTTGGAGGGCTCCATGGAGATAGGGGCCTCTGAGCTGGGCCTTGAAAGTGGCTAAGATTCTCTCCAGGGCCCCGGTTAAGGCAGCAACACCAGACGACGGAGCTCAGAGTAACAGTGGGAGGGTCCTAATGAGCCGCGGGATGAGATGAACGCAATAGAGGTAGGGATCTGGCGCACGGGTGGGTGATCCCGGAATGGGAACCAGAATGTGGGAACCCTAGAATTCTAGAAGCTTAGTACAATTGACTCAGACTCTGGGAACTTACTGTGGACCACTTTGATGGAAGAATTGAGCTGCTATTCTGTGGTTGGGTCTTGAGCTTCCTCAAGAAGTGAAAGGACTTTCTAGAGGTAGCAGAAGGAATGGGACCCAAAAAACTGAGGTAAGAGGGTGGGACTGAGCCCAGGTTCAAGTGAAGAGTTTGTACTCTGTCTAGTACAAGCCCTGCTGAGCCCACCTCACCTTTGGAACATGATCTGGGATGGGGGGATCTGGCTAGGTTGGGGGTGTGAGACTTCCAAACAGGACAGAGCCGAATGGCCATGTCTGAGACAGTAATGTTGAGCTACTATCAGTTAAGCAGATTTCATTTCCAACATGAGATCTTGATCAGAAATCTGATCAGCAGAAATCCATGGGAACTTCTCTACTCTGCAGGTGTGCAGAATGCTAAGTCCCGGAGCACTAACTCGGGCATTCAAGGTACACAGCACCAGAACAGCGGGGCCTATTGCTTTGGTAGAAGTTCTCTGTGCTCTAACGCCTAGTAAGTCTCCAGTGTTCCTCTGAACACAGGCCTAGCCACACCGGATGAGATCCTACCTCTGTGCTTGTTTTTTGTTGTTTGTTTGTTTGTTTTTTGTTTTTCTTTTTGGGCAGTGCTAGGAATCAAAGGGCCCTGTATACATGCTGGACAAGTGTTCTACCAATGTGCTATAGCCCCAGCCCTTTCTCAGTCTCTTTTTACAATGCCAAAGTCCCTTAGCAAAGGGGTGTAGACACCCCTGGGTCCCAGGAGCCCTGACATAGATGCTCTCCATTCTGCTTGTGAGAGTTGGAGATGCCAATTCCAGAAATCTTCTGCCTGCTCCTTTCTATTCCTATCGTGTCTCCCATTCGCAGTACAAACTGAAAAGCAACTCAGGACAGGGACGAGGTTGCGGAAGGGAGAGGGGCTAGTGCCCATCAAGGCTGGCCTCTGAAGAGCTATGAGGTCTAAACTCGTGAAGTGGCACAGAGGTATGAACCCTAACAGTGTCGGTCAGCACAGAGGGCCTATGAAGGCACCCCTATGAGAGATCTTTCTCTGAACCAAGACTGACAGAGGTCACTAAGACAGAGGCAAAGAGGTCACAGCCAGTGCTCTTAGAGAACTTGTCAGCCTATACACAACAGATGAGCAGTTGCCATGCCTTGGGATATGGAATGTGACAGACAAGGCGCCATGGGATACGGAAGTCATGGAGAGACATCAAGAGTGTCAAGAAAGACTTCATGGGGCTGGAGAAGTGGCTCAGCCAGTAGGGTGTTTGCAATGTAATCAGGAGGACCTAGTTTTGATTCCTAGAACCCATGAAGAAAATGCACAAGCATGGTGTTGTATATCCGCAATCTCAGGGCTGAGGGAGTGCAGACAGGTGGGTCCCCACAGGCCAGCCAACTTAGTCAAATCATTAAGTTCCAGGTAACAGTAAGACACCTTGTCTTGAAAAAAATAAGGTAGAAGATGACTTCAGAAATAACACCTGAGGTTAATTCTGACCTCCACATACATGAACATGAACCTGCACACATACACTCCAGACAGACACACACACACGACATACAAATACATATATACATATTCAATACAGATATGCACACATACATACATGCACACTCCAGATACACACACATTCTCCCTCAAACATACATACACACACTCCATACATATACATATGAGATCACACATGCTACACACACACACTCCATACAGATACATACACACACTTACAGATACACATATGTACATGACAACACACACACACACTCTATACATATATACATATTACATGCATATACAAACACACACCATACAGGTATACACACATACACTCAATACAGACACACACAAACACTTACAGACACACATATGTACATCACAACACATATACTCTATACATATATACATATTACATGTATATACACACACACACACCATACAGATATACACACATACACTCCATCCAGATACACACACGAATATGCACCTACACACACACACATACACGGAGAGACATGAATGGAGGAGGGGACAGGAGAATAGGCCTTGCATGATGAATAGGACTTTGAAAGACAGAGAAGGTGGTAGCCATTATCCCAGAAAAAAGGTTTCAGGATGACAAAAACCAGCATGTTTGAGCCTCAGTGAGATCAGAGTGTAGGAGGAAGGTTGATATACAGGACTTGGCTGGAGGTGACACTGGTCAGAAATGAGGGCCCACGGGGAAAGCCTTGAAGAATATGCAAGGAATTTGGCTTGCCCCAATGGACAAAGGCAATGGAAGCCAATTAAGGAGAAACGGAGGCATGTGTGTATATGGCAATAAAGAAAACGGACTGGGCTGAAGGACCACTTAGAATGCTACTAGGGTGGTCCAGAGGACAGCAATGAAGCAACAGGACTAGGTAGACGTGGAGACAAGAGAACACTCAGGGAGACCCGCCAAGGCTTAAAGGAAAGCTTAGTGCAGAAAGCAGTGTGTCCCCACAGTGAAGCATGCGGACTCCACAGTCCTGTGGCTAGGGCTCGTCTCTAAGCCTCATCACTTCCCAGCTGTGGGATCTTGAACAAGTCCTCTCACCTCCCTGGACCTCAGTGTTTTGTCTATAAAAGAAAGATAGAAAGGGGCCTAAGGTGTCCCAGAGAGTAAAAGGCCAGAACACCCGAGTTTGATTCCTGGAGCCCACGTGGTGGGAGGAGAGAACCGATTCCCTGCAGCCGTTCCCTGACTTCCACGGGCATGCTGTGTCATGCACGCACACAGTAAATAAAACGCAAGAGATTTTTAACAAAAGGTAGGAAGAGTAGCTGCCTCTCATGCATGTTGCCAAATTATAGGTTCAAGGCACTCGGCGTGGGTTTCATCCATTCACCGAGCATCTGCTGTGTGCCGACACTGTTCTCTAGGTAACAGATCTAACAGCAAACAAGCTAAAACAAAAGCCCACCCTTGTAGGATCATACTCTAGAAGAGCGCAGGGACACATTAGACAAGATAAACAGAATATGCATTGGAACAGGTGTGTGTGGCAAGGAAGAGACTCAGCAGGGGAGTCTGGGAAGCTGTGAGTAATACCACAGAGCAATCGCCAGTCGGGTCTGAAGCGGAAGGCTTCAGTGGAGATAGAGACAAAGCAAGAAAAGAGCAAAGGATGCTGGGTCAAAAAAAATGCAGGAGCAGATGCATTGTCCCCAGAGATGCTAATGGAGCCAGGATGGTGGCAGGGCTGGAAAGGGAGGCCCTGAGGCAAGGGCCAGGGAATGTGTGATTGGGACTGTGAGCACAGAAAGCAATAGAAAGAGGCCAACAAGCCAACAAGCACTGGAGCTCCCTCAGAGAGTTTTTCCAGGACACAAGAGTGGTGTTCTCATAACAGTAAGGGGGACCAAGAAAGGCATCCATCTGACCCTGCCACTGAGGTACCAACCCAGGAAATCAGCAGAGAGTACAGGTTAGGTTCATCCTAACTCAGGATGCAGAGTCCCAGGAGTTGAATGGGATACAGGGAGTGGTAGCTGTAGTGACATTATGGGAGACTCAGGGAGATGGGCCGTGGCCAGGAAGGAGCTGGTCCAGGCACCTAGAATGATCAAGCATCCTCTCTATGAAACTGTGGATTGTTAAAAGAGAATGGAGCCTTGTTGCGGGAGGAAAGGAAGGTTTAGGGACTCAGTGTCACACACAGGAATGGAACTTAATGACTTCAGCCTCCAGGGTTCCTCAGAGGAGTCACTGAGGAATCCGGTAACCACTCCTCTCTCTCGGGAGGACCAACAAAGGGCTTGCGATTGGGATTGAGGATGAATTAATAATGAATACTTCCTCATTGCCTTATCAGTGCAAGGCTGGTTCGAGGGGCTTGGGATTTGACAATGAGAAAGCCAGGCTCTGTCCCTGCCCTGTGGAGGGGAAACAGATGCTGAACGACAGCCAGAATAAACAGCTATTCCTAATGTGCGTGCAAGACTGCTACAGAAAGCACAAAGAGGAAGTCAAGCGAGTCCTGGAGGAAAAGGCTGAGGGAAGGGGTTAAATGAAACATCAGCATGTGCCTGCCTAAGCAAAGGCCGGAAAGGGGAGCGAGCCATGCAGACATCTAGGAGAAGGCTATTTCTAGGTGTGGGGTCATCCCGTGCAAAAGACCTCAGACAGAAGAGCTGGAGAGATGAAACCATGGGGTGTGGGGTCACAAGGAAAACCAGTCCGCAGGGCCATGGAGCACATGAGGGGGTTTGCACCCTGGCAGTCACTTAACTGGGTCCTTACCTTCAAAGGGTGGTTGTGACTGCTTCACTGAGAATAGGGAACCATGGGGTGGAAGCTCATGAATGGGTCAGATTCTAGACGTGCAGTCTTACTGTCTGTCTTCTGTGCTACCGTCTATAGCCACACCTGTCTTCTCCTCCCCCACACACACAGAAAGCCAGCACCAAGTGTCCTTTAACGTCCTTGCAGCAGCTGACAGTCACTCATTCATTTTTACTTTATAAATATTTATTGAGCCAGACATAAATACAAATAGTGTCCCGAGCAGGCAGAAGGCCAACATTTGAGATTCAGCATTTCTAAGACACCAGAGGCCACTTTTGATGCCTTAGAAAGCCACAGGGAATTTATACAGGTACCTCGTTCAGTATGAGATCCAGAGGAAACTGGTCTAGCACCCCATGCCTACGAAACAGCAAACAAATGATCACTCAGAACACTCCTTCTCTAAACCTTCCTGCCTGCCTTTCTTGGCCTTTCTTAAAAATTTTGTTTGTTTTGAGACAGGATCTCATGTGCTCTAGCTGGCCTGGAAGTTTCTGTGTAGGTCAGGATGGCCTTGAACTCACAGAAACCATGAGTACTCAGGTGAAGCAGGCTTTCTCCTTTTCATTTGGTTTGGGACTCAACGCTTGAAAAATGTTGCCACCCACTTTTAGGTTGGGTCTTGCCCCCTCCCCAATTAACCTATCCAATATAGTCGACTATCAACCCTGACGTACTGAATCTCCATCCCATCTTCAGGACAGACCAGGGTCTCTCACACATAGATCTGGAGATGTGTGCGTGGGTTTGCCACTGTCTCTCAGGATTCCCTAGAGCCTGCTGCTCACTGGAGGCCCAGGCTGGGAAAGGAGCCAGAAGAAAGGACATCCAACATAATTGCTCTCCAACAACCTCAGGGTCCTACCAAAAGACCATCAGACGCGGCAGCCATTGTGTCGGCACGTCCTTCAGATGCCACCAAACTCATATCTAGGACCAAACATGCCTCTCACCAGGCCTCAGGGTCCTGTCAGCAAAAGATTAACACCGTATCAGTTCTGCAAAGAGGAAATGAGACAATATATGTGTTTGGCTCATTGTCATCGCTTAATAAATTCTCGCTGTCATTTGCGGTGTCTTCTTGACTCCCCAGTTTCATCTGTTACAAGATTATAAACTCTGAGATAAAGCCGTGTCTTATCTTCGTCTCCTCAGAGGCTATAGAGGATTTGAAACACCGTAGAGACTTAACAATGCTGGAAAATGCGTGTGAATAAGGGCCCTTGGGGCTTAAAGTCTGCCTCTCCCGAGAGGTTCTTTCTAAACTACATCACTGTTTCCAAACTTTTGTACATGTATATACTGTTGAGCACAAGACGTACGTCTGTTCCTCCTTTTTCTCACCTGTCTTCCTCCTCCTGGTCCCCATTGTCCTCCACTAACAATTTCGCTTCCATTTTCACAATACATGCGTGAGCATACATGCAAACATATATGTGATTGTGTGTATCAACATGAAATCTGGGAACCACACGGGCAAGAAAACCTGGGATCTGTCTTTCTGCAGCGGACTCAGTTTCTATAGTGTGGCTATCCCTGGCTGCATGCATTTCCCTGCAAATGGCAACTTCATTCTGCCTGAGGAATCTAAAATAGCCCACCGTGTTACAGACCTCATTTTCTACGTGACTGCCATTCTGACGGGTGGCATGGGCTCTCAGCACGGTTTTGACTTGCATTCATCTGGTAGCTAGTGAAGTTGAATATTTTTTAAATGCTTTGGTCATCTGTATTTCACCTTTTGAGAACTATTCACTTCCTTAAGTCATTTCTCAATTGGCTCGTTTTATTTCTTGTTGTTTAGTTTTGGGTTCCATGCACAGTCTATACGCTAACCCTATCAGATGGATAGAGAATTTCTCCCATTCTGTTGACCAACCCTTCATGTAATTACTTCCTTTGTCATACAGAAGCTTTTAAATCTCACGGGTCCCATTTGCCAATCATTGGCCTACTGTGGGCCAGCATCAAGAGGGTCTTTTTAGAGTCAGTCTGGCCTAGTTTAGCAGAACCTCCCATCCACGCCCACTCTCTGGGTGTGAGGCATAGCATGGGAAGAGTGGGCTGGACAAGATGCCCGTGCCACACTCTACCCTAGAATGTACCAAGGCTTGAATCCAAGTCCACTGCACATCTGGTTTTCTCCATCGACATTCTGGACAGTAATGAAACTGTGGGAGAAGGACCACAGATAGCGTGGGATGCAGCTCACTCAGGAAATGAAGTCTGTCATCCTTGCTTGCTTCCTGCAAGAGGCCGGCCTCTGCTCTGACCACCAAGACAGACAACAAAGCACTGGAGCCAGAGGTGTGCTCCCAGCTCTCTGCCTTCCGTTATCAGCCAGCCTGTCAGGAGATAAGGCCAGCAGAGCTGTCTGGGCTCCAGTCACAAGGGAGAAGATAATTAAAAAGATGACGTGGAGGGGGCGGGTGGAGGGAAATCTCTCTGGAGACATCAATAGCACCCAAACCGGAAGCACAACCTTCCCTGAGAAGGGGCAAAGTACTCAGCACTTAGCAAATAGTGCCATCAGATGGAAAAAGGTCCCCAGTTGCGGAAGCTTTGCCTGGCTCAGACAGAGAGACGAAAACCCAGAAAGACCCCCACTTCCAATGTGTATCCCATTCCCTTCGCTCCCCACCATTCAAAAGCATCTGGCTATGTGGGAGGTCCTCAGAGACCCATTAGATCTCCATTCATAGTCCTGAAGATTCAGCTCCGGGAAGATCTAGATGGTAAAAGGATGAAGCAATTTGTTATTCTTTCCACTCAGTGGGCACCAAGATGTCAAAGGAGAACCAATTAGGTCCTACCCACATCTTCGTACAGAGAAAAGTTACAAAATAACCTCGCAGGACTAAAGGTGCTCAGACGAACTGATAGAAATATGACAGCAGAAAGAAGATGAGGTGCAAGAGAGGGATGAAGGATGCTGGGCAGAGATAGTCTGCCCTCAATCATTCTGGAGGAGGAGGAGGAGAAAGCTCCTCCATCAAAAAACGGGAGTGGGGCCAGACTTCCAGGCAGCATGGCATCACAGAGGCAAGCTGCTGAGCCCCTAGTGTATTTGAACTCCATTTCTAGCGGTGGGGCTTAGGTGACGAATGGGCCTTGGACTAGTTTGCATTCAAAGGGCTTTGGTGGCCATTGGTAGGTAAAAGAGAGTGGCAGGGATGCTGGGGACATGCTCACTTTGTGGGCTGGAATGGGAAGAGATAAAGTCCAGGTGGAGGAGGCACCTTGGGACCTGTGTGCTGGTGACAGAGAAGGAAGGCCATGGATAGAGTCAAGAAATTTCCCTGAGAGAATTCCTAGCCCTAGCTGTGGGTCTGGTATGGGGAATGGCAAGAAAGACCCACCTGGAAGGACGGCCATTGTCCTGCTTTGGGGGTCTTCGGTAACTTTTAACCCTTAACAACTCAAGTGTTGACTGTAGCAAGTTGGTTTTCTGCAGCTCGGGGAAGGGGACTTGGAGAACTGTCCCAGTCAATACCTTCATTTTGCAGAGAAAATGTGATGCTCAGAGATCAGGAGACAGAGGGATGGGGTGAGAAGTGAGTCCCTCATCCCCACCCACGCACAAACCAGGGGGATAAGTAAGTTCAAACTGCTTGGTTGGTCACTTCAGTGCTGGCCCCAGCTCTGGGTGCCATCGGGTTTTAGCTTTTCTACCTGTGACATGAGATGTCAGTGACCAAGTCCCCTTCTCTCGGGATACTCACTAACTCTGAAGTCCCAAGGTAAACAGAGACCATGAGGTTGTAGTTTTTAGGGCACTCAAATGAGATTAGGCTTGGAGGGTTATGGGTCTCTCCTCAGTAACCAACTGTCCTGTCTCCTGCAGGCCCTGAGCTGAGGAGCCAACAGAATGCCTGGCTTGCTGAACCGCACCACAGGGGCAGCCCTGCCTCTCACTGCGTCTGATGTCACCTCCTATGTTAGCGGCTATGCCCTGGGGCTCACGGCCTCCCTCACCTATGGCAACCTGGAGGCTCAACCCTTCCAAGGTAACCCCGCGTGGATTTCCTGGAACAGCCTCCTCCACATCGAGTCCTTGTCCTATCATTCACTAGCTGGCTGGTACTGGGCAAATGTGTGACCTTTCTGCTAGGCTCCTTCCTCTCTCTGAAAAGCAGGATTTCCAGGTCGGCCCCATGAGTTTGAAGTGAAGGAGAACAGAAAGCAGGGAGAGCTAAGATTTGGGTTCTGTAAGGAGGAGTTGCTGAAGTAGCAGTACCTGACGAGGAGCCGTATGGGTGGACGTGTGGATAGGACTCATCACTGAGGAGCAGTCTGGGTGGAGGACAGAGGCTGGCTGTCACACACCTCTCCTTCCCCCAAGCAAAGGACTGACAGACATTGGCCAGGGGTTAACTGCTGGCAGGATTCTTTCCCCTAACCCCTTCTGTGTTTGCTTGTTTATTTGATTAGTTGGTTGGGGTGTTTGTTTGTTTTTATGTTTTTTAGACAGAGTATTGCTGTATAGCTCTGGCTAAACTGGTACTCACTCTGTCGTCCTAGCTGACCACATGCCCTCGGCAATCCTCCTTACTCAGCTGCTAAATGCTGGTATGTCAGGCAGGTGCCGCCGCATTTGACCTGGACTGCCTTCTTATTCAGGGTGATGGAGTCTCCTAATGGCTAACCCATTCTCCCAGGCCCTGTGTCCGAACTCTGTCACCACCTCAGTGCTGCCCTGGGGGCCAACACTACCTGAAAGGAACTCACGTGGGAACTTTCTTCTTGGGGATTTGGGCTGGACAAATGGCCTTGCTCCTCTGTTCAAGGGAACCTACAGCTGGAGACTGAAAACAGGCTTTGCCTAGGGACCCTGGAGACACCGACGAACAGCTTTGAGATGACCAGCTTTCCTCTTGCAGGAGGGACAGGTGTCCCATTTTATAGAGAAGAAAACTGAGGCTCTGAAGGACAGGAAGTCAGGGTTTGTGGAGTCCTCACCGCGGTCTCAGCACCGTGCTGTCTCCATGTTAGAGGAAAGGAATTGAGGTCTTCAAGCTGATCAGAAACGCGGGCTCTCGGGCTCTGCCCCCACAGGAATTCAAATCCAAACGCCAACAACCTCCAGACACCTAGCATATTCTTCACGCCAAAGAAGGTCAGCTCTAAAACAATAGCCAGGAGTGTTGATGCTAACTGGTAACCCAGCTACTCCAGAGGCTGAGGCAAAAGGATTGAAATGTCAAGGTCTAGCTGAGCTAGGTAGCAAGTTCAAAGCTAGCCTGGAAAACTTAGTGAGACCCTGCCCCAAAATAAGAAGTAACAAGAGGGTGGGACTGTAACTCAGCAGTAGATCACTTGCTTAGCTTGTGAAAGGCCCTGGGTTCAATCCCTAGAACATCAGGAAAAGTAAGGACATAAAAATGTACAACACCTACTGTGCGGTGCATGTCTTAATGCATGGCACCATGAGGCTTGCTGTAAATGGGGACACTAGACTTAGAGACGAGTGTCCTGTCCAATGTAGCAGGATTAGGAAACATGAAAGGCCTGGATCTGAACCCTTCTCTAGCTCTTCCACAGACCCACCTGCTGATGGTGCCAGTGGCAAGCCAGTGACCATGGACCAAATTCACCATGCAGTCATGTACCGCTAGGCCTAGACACAGCCTACACAACAGCCCATGTTTTTATTTTGCTTGGAAACCAGACTCTCTGGCCCCTTAAGCTCAGACATCCAAGGGTGAAAGCTGGCGGGTGTTGAACACATACATTTCTTCACGCTGCCTACTGCTGCCCTCACCTGCCTGGTCCCGGCCTCGGTCAGCTATGTCCCCTTGAGGGCCAGTGAGTACAGTCCACAGATCCAAATACAGCCCTGGCAGATCCAAGGCTGACCCCCCCACCCCGTGCCCTGGGAGCTGGACGTGTAGGATGGGGCTGAGCACCCTGTGACGCTGGACCTCACTCCGCCAGGTCTGTTCGTGTATCCGATGGACGAGTATACCACAGTGGTTGGTTTTGAGGCAGTCATTGCTGACCGTGTTGTCACCATACAAATCAAAGACAAAGCCAAGCTGGACAGAAGCCACTTGGATATCCAGTCTGCCACTGTCACAGGTAAGAAGTCCCCACAGAGTGTGGTGAGGCTGACCTGGATGGAGGCCGCCGAGCCAGAGCCTCGGGCGCATGGCAAGGCAGCACGGAACTGTCTTTATTTGCAATGAGGATCCAAAGAGGGCAGGTTCCAGATCTTTCCAGCACAGAGGCCGTGTGGAATGAGTCACACCACGGGCTGGCTCCTAGCCTATTTTTCATGAGTGATGTGAGCTTATATAAAAAAACAAGTCTTGTCTGAGGACTGGGGAGATGGCTCAGCAGTAAGAGCTTGCCGCATAGGTGTGAACACCTGAGTTTGGATCCCCGGTATCCAAATAAAAAGCTGGGTGTGGCTGTCTGCCCTTAGGACCCCCAGCACTGAATGGGGACAGGGGTCAGAGACACCGATGGGAGTATCCCTGGTGCTTGCTGATGAACCAGCTTAGCCAAAATTCCTTAAACTCCAAGTTTAGTGAGAGACCCTGCCTCAAGAGAATAGTGGAAAGCAAAATGGAAGAAGGCACCCAGCATCCCCTCTGGCCTTGATGTACTCACAGGTGTGTGCACCTGTGTACAGATGTGCACACATACTCAGCCACACGCATGCGTGCACACACGTGCACACACACACATCTGTAAAAATAAGTAATCAGAGCCACTCAGTACTAAATCAATGCTTACCAAGAACTTATGCCACCATAAGTTCTGGCAGCATAGCTAGTGATTCCTGCTGGTGAGGAAGCTGAGGCTCAGAAAGAGGCAGTGGCAGGTTCAAGGCCACACAGCATGTTAGTGACTTGGCCCATGCCAAGTACCACATAATGTAAACAAATTGGACCACTGACTGTCAGATGAAACTGAAGATGTCAACATGAGCATCCAGATGTAGACAGATTTTTAAATCAGCACTCACGGATGGCACCTTCTGGGGTGTGTGGGGGGGGAGGCGGGTGTGGTCTTTTGTGACCTGGAGAAATTGCTAGAACGTTCCCAGGAATGACCATGACGTGGCATCAGAAGTGCCTGTGCTTGGAAAGGTGCTGATGTTGTTAGAAGAGAGGAGGGAGACTTGACTGGGGACTAGGGCGGCTCTCACGGTGGGCGAGGAGGTGATGGATGGGTGAGACTAGCCAGTGAGACTTTGAGCCTTTGAGATGAAAGCAAAGCCCATGAGAAGAAGCAGGCGTGCGTCAGCTGGTGCCTGGGTGGGGTCTGTGGGGTGGGCATGTCATCCTCTGGTGGGTTCTCTTTGTGATTCTGAGTCTCCTAATGGAAATCCACAGCCTCCACTCAGACCCTGAGGGTACAGAATCCAGCCAATGAGCTAATAATTGGCTGAGCAGCTTAGGCAAGTCAACCCTTAATGATGGGCCTCAGTTTCCCCATATGCAAAAAGGGAACTACCTCATAGCAAACTTAAGAGGGGGCCAGAGACAAGGTCTGCACAGCACCTGACGCCAACCTGGCACTTAGGGAACATTCCACAAGAGGGGCTTCCCGTCGCCCCTCATTCCTGCACACCGGGAAAGGTGGCCTTGGATGAGGATCTGGAGCGGATTCTGTTCGTGGTCAACCTGGGGACCATTGCTCCCATGGAGAATGTCACCATCTTCATCAGCACCTCCTCGGAACTCCCCACGCTGCCCAGCGGGGCTGTGAGGGTCCTCCTGCCCGCTATCTGTGCCCCGACTGTGCCTCAGTTCTGCTGTCGCAGCTCCGCCTCCTCCACACAACAGGCTCAAGGGTAAGGAGGCCCTGCCCAGATCAGGACCTGATCAGGGGCAGCAGGAAGGAGACGGGGAGGGGCGGGGGAGGCTTTTGGGCCCTCTTCCTTTCAGAGTTCCAGAACAATCTACTGGAAATGCTCATTCTGGCACTGGCAGAAGTGCAAGGCTTTAGAATTTCCAGGGGTTATTTTTCAAGGCACTTAAGAGGAATTTTTCTGAGTATGTATATATATGAGTATATGGTAAGCCCTAGGATTAAGTGTTAGAGATAAAGAAGGGATAAAACCTGATTCATGCTGTTTAGAAACTTGGAGGGGTTGGGCGGTGGTGGCACACACCTTTAATCCTAGCACTTGGGAGACAGAGGTGAGTGGATCTCTGAGTTCGAAACCAGTCTGATTCACAGAGTGAGTTCCAGGATATCCAGGGCTACACAGAGAAACCCTGTCTTGAAAAACAAAAACAAAGAAAGTAGGAAGGAAGGGAGGAAACAAACTCATAGGGAAGCCAGGCATGGTGCCATGACCCTTTAATCCCAGCATACAGGAGGCAGAGGCAGGCAGATGAATCTTTGTGAGTTCAAGGCCAGCCTGGTCTACACTGAGAATTCCAGGACAGCCACAACTACATAGTGAGACCCTGTCCCTAAGCAACAATTTGAAGGGAAGAGATTACTATCATGCAACAGCCATGTGATTCTTTATGCCTGTGGCTTGAATGCATAACTAATTGTGTAAAAACTGTGGTTTGAGAGAAGCTCTTTGGGCTAAGGAGATGAAGAAAGGGCATCCAGAGGCCACCCTGACAGTGAGGGCAGAGCAGGGCCTAGGGAGGAGCTGACACAGCAACAGGTGACAGGCTGCAAGGCTAGGAGAGCCCGGCAGACTCTGGATCTCCCCAATGCAGCAAAGAGCCATTAGTGTTTCCAGCTGGGCCAAAGGGGGTCTTTCTACAGTGTAGGAAGGGAGGGGCGTGCCATGGCCTGGGATGTACCTGCTGAGACCACTGTCTATGAAAACAAGTGCTAACTGTGGGGGAGGGGGCGGATGCAAAGAGAAGATGGTGTGTGTGGCCGCTGTCTTCTAGAGGGGCCCAGGATTAAACAGCAGCTATGCTCTTCCTCCTTCTCTTCTCCTTCCTCCTCCTTCCTCCTCCTTTTCTCTTCCTCTGCCCTCTCCTCCCCCTCCTTCTCCCACTTCTTCCTCTCCCCTCCTGCCACTTCCCCTCTCCACCTGCCCCCTCCTCCTGAGCTGCTGGGGATGGAACCCGGACCCTTCCACTTGCTATACAGATGCTCTACTGCTCAGGAAGCTATGGAAATGCATTCTAGAGGCGGAGAGTGTACAGAGATCCTGAGGCTGCAGCAGGTCTGATTGGCTGTTGTTGGGCTAAAAATGGCTATGGCAGAGTGAAAGAGGAGGAGTCAAGCTCACTGGGTGATGGAATAGATCACGTAGATCTTGAAGATGCCAGGAGCAGGTGGCAAAGCTGACCTGGGCGGGTACCATCAACTCATGTGTCACTTTGCAAGTCCTGCCCATGGGGCTACAGTGTGGGTTTGAAAGGCAGACTCTTACTGGGGCATTCTGAACTTTAGTAGACCAGAGACCCTTCATTCCAGCTGGCAGAGTTAACAGTTATGCTCTTGAGACATCTTTATCAGCTCCCCATGAACCTCACGAATGCCCAAAGCCAGCTGATGCAGCATTTGCCAGGCCATTGGGAAATGGGGGTGGGAGGGCTCCCATTCACTGCCAGGAATATGGGAATTAGACTACACCAGGAAAACAGTTTGACTATAATTAGCATGTGCCCTTTACCTGGGGACCCAAAGAAACATTCTTTATAAGGTCAAAAGGAGACACAGCAAGGCTGTTAGTGGTGGGGGTGGTATTTGTGAGTGTAGGGAAGGAATGAGTGCCTGGCAATGGATAGCCCTATGTGGCATTCAGCCACCAGCAGGAACTTTGAGTGACAGCCTGTGGACCAAGCTTAGAAAAAGAGTGAGTAAAAATGAGGACGTCACTGAGATGCATGATAGATCACAGGCACAAGGCCATGTGACACAGCAAGTCATTTCATACCAGAACCAGGCAAATCTGGGCCGGGATGCCAGCTCTGCCAAATCCTAACCATAGGCCCATGGGTGAGTTGCCTGTTTGCTGGGCCTCAGCTCCTCATGTGGGAAGTGTTGGGCTCCGATGTCTTCCTCCTGGGTCTGGGATGCGAATGATGAGGGCTGAGGCACTGGGAACCCATGTCTGGATCTTGGCCCATCCCAGGTACTCCCTAGTAATAGTTATGGCGTCTCTCTGCATCCAGCCCCTCCCTGGAGTCAGGCTGAATGTGACGACAGAGGTCCTGGGATGGGAGGAGGCTGAGCTATTTGAGACTCATAGTCTTCTTATGCTGCCTTCCACTGTCTGAGCTTCTTCCTCCTCCCCCTCCTCCTCTTCCTCCTCCTCTTCTTCCTCTCCTCACTTCATTTTCCTCCTCTCTCCTCTCTCCTCTCTCCTCCTCCATAAACCTTCCTAGCAAAGACCCACACTGCTTCGGCATCCAGACTGTGGACTCCTGGAATGGGCTGTGTCTGGCCACCCTCCTAGATACAGAGGTGACCAACCCAATGGAATATGAATTCAACTTTCAACTGGAGATCCGTGGGCCATGTCTGCTTGCAGGTGAGAGGGCGCTACCCAGGCCCAGAGAAACAAAGAAGACTAAAGGAGATGGGGATTCTGACCCAAAGCCTCCAGAGAGACTGGGGCGGGGAAGGGAGGCAAGAGGTCACAAAGACCACCTAACCGAGACAGAAATCAAAGCTGGATGGGCAAGCTGTCCCAAGATAAACTTCTCCCCAGGACAGCTTTCAAGTTAACCCAGCCCTACCCTGTGACTTCTCTAGGGAAATATCTTTCAGAGAGTGGTAGGTACTTCAACCTTCTCCAGAAGGCCTTGGCTGTAAAGCTGAGCTCTGGTTCCCTCCTGGGGAGTATTCAACACCCCCCTGTATCCTTGCCATCACCCCAAAGATTCTGGGGTGAATCCTGGTTGTGGAACATTATAAAATTTTATATAATTCCAACCAGTAACCAGGGCTGAGAACTGGGGTTAGATGGTTTCCCCTCCCAGACATCTTGTGGTTTTAAAGGGCACAGGGCATGGTTTCTTATCAGTGAGTGTTGATTGCAACGCAAGGAGCTCTCAAAGAGCACCCACAAAAGTGACCCACCCATGGAGCATTGAGCTCTTTCTGGTTGCCTAGCAGCATTTGGGGGTATACCCTGTACCCCAAGAGCAAGTTAGATCCTGTGGTCAGGAAGGTGGGACCGTGGGCACAATCTACACTGTGGGGAAGCTGAGGAGGGTATCCATGCTCACACACCAAGGTATGTCCATGTCAGGGCCGGCCTGCCAATCATCCCCAGCCTAGATCTCAGTCCCCCTCTGAGCTCCTTTCTCTCTTGTCCCTCCTCTGTTCTGTCTTTCTGTGCTCTGCTTTCTCAGGGGTAGAGAGTCCCACTCATGAAATCCGTGCAGATGCTGCTCCCTCCGCACACTCAGCCAAGAGCATCATCATCACCTTGGCCAACAAACACACCTTTGACCGGCCAGTGGAGATCCTTCTCCACCCCAGTGGTATGGTACCCCAGGGGGGCTCTGCTGCCTTCGTGGAAAACATCTAGTCAGGGCAAGAACTGGGATGGGTGGGAGATGGGAGAAGAGACCAAAGACTTGCTCCCAGGAAAATCTGTCTCTATTCAGCAAATTCCCAGCCCCAGGGATCACCTGCCCTAGGGGGCCTTGAACCCCTACACTGGCTGGGAAGAAGTTGCTCTGACACTTTGTAAACTCTTTGAGCCATTCTCTGCCTCCTTAAAAGTTCACAAGATGTCTGGCCCTGAAAAGATGCCACAGGCATTTGACTCAGCATCAGTCCATTTGACATAAGGGTAAACTGAGGTCCCTGGAAAGAAGGTGGTACTAGGCTTCCTCTACTAAGGAGTCGTCCCCTGGCCCCTACTGCCTCACACACCCAGGGATGTCACCCTCTTTTCCAAGTAAGTACCCACTCCCATCCCCCATGAAGAAATCACCCCTAAATGACAGCCCCTGCTGTGCCCCTCACCCCCAGGCAAAGGCTGAGCGTTGATCTCGTCTGTGCAGAGCCCCATATGCCACACATCCTGGTGGAGAAAGGGGACATGACCCTGGAGGAGTTTGAGCAGCACTTGAAGGGAAAAGCGGATTTCATTCGGGGAACGAAGAAGGACAACAGTGCCGAGCGGAAGGTGAGCCACTGGTGGCAGAGCTGGGGCGCCCCGGGGACCTGTCTCACTGAACCATTGAGGCCTCTGACCCTGAGGTCACATCCTAGGCTGGTGGCAGTATCTGGGCAAGAAGTGAGAGGTGTTTCCTTCTGGGGTCCCAGATAGCTCAGGGAAGGCGGGCATGGACTTCCTGATGCAATGATCACCCTATCCAGTCTTCCTGACGGCTCAGCTTCTCCTAGTACCCTCTCCAGCATTCCTAAGCCTGGCAAGGCTTGCGGCTAAGTACAGATGCCATCTTGGCCTTGTTTCTCCAGGCCACTCCGGCCCTATACTCCCCTTTTCACCTCCAGGCTTCAGACTGCTAAACAGGTTCCTTGTTCTTCTGTCATCTGGAGTCCTTACTATCTGCTACAAAATGGATGAAAGAAGGGCCAGGAAAAAGGTCCTTTTTCTCTGTCCTTCCCCGGCCCCGACGGTGAAGGGTAAAGAGGCACTGACTGTAGGAGGGGCAGGGCAGAGGGTGAACCCGCAGCCCCACATTGAGCCCAGTGACCTCCCTTCTACCCATGGTCCCCCATACAGTGCATATCCTGAATGTCAAGTGTGAAGTCACATCTCTTTCTATGGGCTTATTTGCTGATAAGCAGTCTGAGGCCCAGTGTCCAGTGTTACCTCTAGAGTTAGATCTGGGGGTATCGGGGCTAGAAGACCGGCAACTCTCCTAGAGTGGGGTGCAGTGCTACTGCACTTAACTGTTCCTCACCTTCTCGCTGCCATTGCTGGTACAGGGCAGTGAGAAGGGAAAAGGACAGAAAAATGTGGGTCACCTAACTGCTTGAGCCAACCCCACCATGGGAGACTCCAGTGGAAACCCCTGATAGGGGAGATTCAGGGGACTGAATGTCATCATTCTGCTTACAGAGGGAGGCGGGGACACTGCCTTGCAGATAAATACGCTAGAAAGGGAAGCTGAGCAAGGTCTCAAACATGACGGCAAGTGTGGCATGCCAAAGGTGCCACCAAGCTACCAGAACAAATGATGGTGTGGAAAGGGTGACACCCCTCCCCCCTCCCAGGCCTGGAGGTGGCTGCCCTGGCTGCCAGGCCTCAAATCAATTAGCTCTGGGACCACTGTGGTTAACGAGAATTAATATGCTACCTTGGGTTCGTTATGCAAATAGCCTGCATCCTCATGGAGTTCTGAGAATGACGGCGATCAAGAGGCAGCTGCTCAGAAGTGATGAGTTTATTGTAATTGGATAATGGCAGCTTGAGGAGCCATTAGGGAATCCAGAGCCAGGCACCCATTTGTCCCTCTGAAAGGCAGAATCAGGTTGCTAGAAGGAGCTCCTTGTGGCTGGCAGAGGTTGCTGTTTCTGTTTTGGGCTCTGTCATCCAAAAAAAAAAAAAAAAAAAAAAAAAAAAAAGCCAAGCCAGGCAGTGGCCTTTTGGTAAAGGGGGTTCTGGGTGGGAGGGAGAGTGGGATTCACAGGTGGGAAAGAAGTCAGGTCAGGGGCATCCGGAAGGCGAGCATCACCCGGGAAGGATGGGTGATGAACTGTCAATGGCTGATTTAGCAAAGAAAGGGCAGGGAGATGGAGGTCCAAAGAGAGACAGAGACTGAAACAAACTAACCAAAAGATGCACAGAGAGGCCAGTAGCAGACAAGGCACACAGAGTGGGTGGGGCTGGAGAGAAAGAAAAAGCCAGTGTCTCTTTTATTCATTCGGCAAACGCTAAATGCCCAACTGATGCCAGGCGCTTTCTCAGTCCTAGAGAAACAGCCCTGGAAAGGCCACATTCCTTACCTCAAGGGACTTACAGCCTAGAAGAGGAAGACCAGCAAGTGAGCAAGATTGACTGGGAGGGGGTGGAGACCATGGGAGAAGCAGGACAGGATAATATGATGGCAGGCATTCTTTAGCCAGGTGTCAAGCAAATGCCCATTTGAGAACAAGATCTGACTGTCAGAAGGCCCATGGGGAGAGGAGTGGGCAGAGAGCACAGCCCCTGGGATTGCAGGCAGAAGAGCAGGATGCCGCTGAAACACTCAGAGCCCAGTAGTGGGCAGATGTGGGACTTCATAAAGCACAGCTTAGACTCCATGCCTTAGAGTACTGGGAAGCTGCTGCCGGCTGCTGTGTGTACATGGACCACAGGCAGTCAGCAAGAGGTGTCTGTGGAGGCAAGAGAAAAGCCTGCCCCAAACTTGGGCAGTGCCACAGAGACAGCAAACGGGACATGTTCAGGGATCTCTTAGGTAGGGAGTGTGAGTCTTTATTGAAGAATGGGCTAGGAGGGGTCTGGAAGAGAGGAACACTGGGGACAACTGCTACGTCTCTGGTGTGAGGACAGGATGAATACTTACGACCACTGTTAAGATGGAAAAGAGAGAAGGGGAGAATGAGAAACACACACACACACAGAGATGTGTGGATACAGACAGCCTGCGGTGGAGGGAATGGGGACAAAGGAAACAGATCCAGTTCAGAATGAGGTGGCTGGAGAGTCAGGAAAAGGGTTCTGCAGCGGCGTGGAGCCTGGGGCAGGCAAAGGAAAATACAAGGCCAAAAGACAAAGGCACTTGCGTGACAGCTAAGTTTAATCACCAGAACCAACATGGTGGAAGGAGAAAACGGATTTCTACAAGCTCTCATCTGACCTCCTCATGCATGTGCTTGTATGCACACGCTCACACAATAGCAAAATTCATAATAACAACACATCGGTGTAAAAACAAATAAACAAAAACAGAAAGCGAACTAGCGAGAGGTTGACAGTAATGTGCCTGCCGTGCAAGCATGAAGCCTGAGTCCCATCGCAGCACCCACATAAAAGCCAGGCTCACAGGCCTGTGATCCCAGCTCTAGGGAAGTAAAGACAGGGGCAGGGGATTCCCGTGGTGTTCGGACCAGTCAGTCTACCCAAAAGGGTGATATTGAAGTTCAGTGAGAGATTGTGTTTCAAAATCTAAGGTGGAGGGTAATTGAGAAAGACACTCAAAGCTGACCTCTGGCCTCCACATGCACACACATACACACGCACACACACACACACACAGGTAAAATAAAATAGAAAGCCTCGGAGCCGCTGTCCTTCCTGACTGTCACTGCTTATCACTTAACTGAACACCACAGGACTCCCTGGAGATACAAGAGACCAGGGTGAGGCACAGTAGCTAGAGGGGAGGCAGCAAGCAGAGCAAATGCTGCATTCAGTGTGCGGAATGCTTGAATCCCCCAGGATGGGCAAGGGCAGCCACAGCAATGATAATGACATTGACTCTGCTGGGCAGCCATCGTGACAAGTGTGGCGTCCATCCACACGACCACTCCACAAGGCAGGCAAGCGTGCTCATTTCATAGAAGCAAGTATATCCACGTGAAAGGGTGGGGAAGGCTTTGCAAACATGAAAAATGTGGAAAAGAAGGGTCCATTTGCCTACAGGAGGGATCCAGTAAGCAGAGTCTTGACCAAGGTGAGCCAGAGAGGGGCTTATATTCACTGTGAAGACAAAAGTTCATTACTCAGTTAGGGGGTTTCCCCCTCTTATGTGCTAATGTAACTCATCCTCAGAACCACCATAAGAGGTCAGTATTTGCAGCCTGTTGTACATGTGAGGAGACACCCAGAGGAAGGACTTACCTGATACCACATGGTTGCGTGGCATCAGGGTTGGGGTTCAAACTTGGAAACATGCAAAGCTGTGCTTACTGCTGCTGCATGTCATCCTCTAGTAGGCACAGAATCCAGGGACAGCCAGTCTGGAAGCTTTCGGCACAGAGTATTAGTTGGATCTAGGTGATGCTCGGCAAGTGATGGGGTGCTGGTATGAGTCCTCAGGATCCCTCAGTTGCCCAAGTGTTGCATGACTTTTTTCCAGGGCGATGTGGACAAGTGTCTGTGCACCCCAGATGGGCCACCAACAATGAACTAAAGAAATGATCCCACTTCAAATGTAAATTAGTGAACCCAAGCATATGGGATTACTTACAGGATCATGGTTGACTTAAAGGCCTCAATAAACAGCCCAACTGAGAGTGAGCAATGACTCAAGAAAGCTGCCTCCCTGGAGCTCCCTGAACAACTTGGGCATATTGAAGAGTCTCCTCTTCCCAGCAGTGAATGCTGCTTCTAGAACCCTGGGTGGGTGCCTTGTGAATCGTGTAGGTTTCAGGAATCCCGTGAGACCTATGACTTGTGTTGACCTCCCAAGCCATGTAAGTCTAGAGGCCTGGGCAGACGCCTTGTGAATCCTGTAGGTTTCAGGAACCCCCTGACCTGTGACTTGTGTTGATTTCCCGAGCTTGTAAGTTTAATTTCCTTCTTGGGTCTTAAGGAGCCTCCCTGCCATGGGAGGAAATGTTTTAGTTAGGAGGAAACAGCTACACTCCACCAAATCAGAGAGTGTTCCCTTCTCCTCCAGACAGAAGTCATCCGGAAGCGTCTCCACAAAGACATTCCCCATCACTCGGTCATCATGCTCAACTTCTGTCCCGACCTCCAGTCTGTGCAGCCCAACCTGAGAAAGACCCATGGGGAATTCATCTTTCTCATCGACAGGAGCAGCAGCATGAGCAGGACCAGCATCCAGTGTGTCAAGGTACCTTGTGTGGGACCCTGTCCCCGGGAACCAGGGCTCAAGTCCATCAGGTGTGCTCCCTTCTGCCTGGCTTCCCAAGGACTTTCTGTTCTAAGAAGCCACTTGTTCAAAATCAGTTTAAGCAGAGACACCTAAACTCAATTTGTTCCCAAAATAAACCCTTGAAGTGATGGAAACAGAACCAGAGAAGCTGTCCATTTACAAGGCACGAGGTCCTTCACTTTCCACAAACTTGAGCTGCAAGCCTGCGTTGGGTAAAGCACTCTGCTAGGTCCTGAGTGGGAAGGGGCATGGGCAGGGGGGATGTGCTGGGAGCCTGGAATGTGTGGAATAACAGGCTAGCCCCTCAAAGTGAGTCTTGGTTTTTAATCCAAGTATCCTAAGAGATTGTGCCTCTTGTCACAGTCTCCACATGAAGAGGTTCTTGAGAGTTGTGGTCACCTACCCATAATCTGTGATCAAACCAGTGACTGCCCAACTGCCCCCCACCCCACCTGACACCACGGAGTCACTAGACGTGGCCCCTATAAGTAGAACCCAAGAGAAAAGATTGGATTTGCTCTGGGTAGGTAGCCAACTCAGTAAAATGCTTGGAAGGACTAGAATTAGATTCTCAGAATTCATGTCTAAAAAAAAATCTCCAGGTGTGGTGGTGCACACTTGTAATCTCAGCACTGGGAGACAGAGACGGGTGGACCCGTGTGGCTCACTGGCCAGTCAACCTAGCAAGCCGGTTCCGGTTAAGTGGTAGACCTTGAGAATAGCACCCCAAGTTGTCATCTGGTTTCAATGGGTATATGCACACATGTGTGCATGCATGTGTGCACGCATACGAGAGCATGCACACACACACACACACACACACACACACACACAAATAAAAACATTTATTCTTTCTCCCAAATGACTGATGGGGGACAAAGCCATCTTAGGAAAAGAGAAAAAAACTCAAGATACTAACATAGTCAGTACCTCATAATGCTCACAGTCAAGTGTGCTGTGGCTTAATAGCCAATCAGAAGGCCTGGGAGTTTGATTTTTGTCTCCCTGTTTCGGAAGCTCCAGAAAAAAAAAATACAGAAGAAGAGCCTTCCTTAACCACGACAAATCCCCTCTTCCCTGCCAGGAAATCATTAAGCTTGTTATGGAATTATCCAATGTTCCCTTTTATTGTGACTTCTGCAGGTGTCTGTCTCCCCATCTGGAGTTATGAACTCATTAAGGGAAAAGAACTGTCGCGTCCTCATCTGTCCCCGTGTGGCCTAGCTCTGCACTTCTACGTAAAGCACCCTCATTCTATTTATTGGATTGAGGAATGGATTGTAGCTCAGGAGAATGAGAGAAGGGGAACCAGAAGAAAGTGGGCTATCCTGTCACCAGAGAGTCCACCCTTCCCCTTTACCTCACCCAGGGGGGCAAGCTCTTGTTTCCAGAGCAACAGACTCAACAAGGGGAGGAGAACTTAGGTGGAATCCACAAGGCCAGCAATCTCCTACTCCCCTTAGTTCCTCCACATCTTGAATAAGGTCAGAAGCATGATAGATGAGAGCCAAGAGCCTTCTGGAGGCATTCTGACACACGGATGTGAGGCTGGGGAGGACCTTCTCCTACCCCTGCCTGCCACCAGAGGTGGAGGCGAGCAGGGAGCTGTCCGAGGTTTCTGGAGTGCTGAAGTATACTTGCAGATAGTGTGGCTCTCTCTATCCCGTTCCACACCCACATTGACACACCCCCTTGATCACGTAAAAGAGCCCCAGCATTAGAAACCTAAAACAGTCTTTGGAAAGCATTTCACACCCTGTCCCTCATTTCTGGGGTAAGGAAACTGAATCCTTAAGGGATGAAATGCTTTACCAAGTATCACCAGGCTGGTGGAGGGGGTTGAGCCAGATCTGCGCCCATTTTTCATGTGCTGCTTAGGAGAAGTGAGCCATGTCATCTGGTTTTACAAAGCTCTCTTGTTTATGTCATTTCTGCTGCATGGCATGGTTGAAGGAGCAAACCCGGGGTCCAGAATTGATTCTGTCACAATTGCTATGTGGCTTTAGACAAACTGATTCTCAACTGTAGACTTCATTCATCTTTCTATGAGGTGAGAAGAAAGGATTGATTCAGGGAGGGCAATTGTATGTCGTGTGGCCCTCTGCTTCCTGCTCCTCAGCCTACGTAGACATCAGTAATTGATCCTGACCCTTCCCACCCACCCCCACCCCTGCTAAGCCTGGATTGTGTCTCTGCGTTCTCCTCATGCAACCACTCCAGGAAGTTATTATCGTTAAAATGAAATTGTTTACAAGCAGGAATCCACTTCGTTAGCTGCAGCCCTCTCCACCTTCACCACTTCAGAAATCTCTGACGGGGACATTCTCTAGTTCATCCTTCAGTCCCCTTTCCCTGAGGAGTCTCCCCCTTGCTTTTTTCTAGTTCCATTCTCTGGTCAAGGTCATCCCTTCACAAATGGCTCTGCACTGGTGCAATCCACTCAGCTAAGCATGACCCTTTCAGAGAAAGGCACAGAAATTACTCGGGGAAAACCTTGCCAAGGATAAGGCTGGTGGGGGGGTGGGGATGTTTGAGTCATTCATTTTTGGTCCATCGGGTAGAACTTTTAGGGAACGCAAGGCTGAGGGAGGAGGGGAAGAGTAGAAATCCAAACAGCCCACGCCAAAGGGGAAAGTTCAGGCAATTTAATTTCCGGCAGCTGGCCTCATTCTTCAGCCGCCACTTGCTGCCAAAAGCAGGGGTTTAAAAAAATTCTAATAGGTGTGAGTCGAGGCGATCTGTATGGATCAGCAGAGCCTCCTGCCAGCAGGAATATGCATTAGTGGCCAATGAAAAAAAGCAGATATTGACTTCTTTCATAAAGACACAAAATGTATTGACACAGGCAGCGCAGAGAGGCAGTGGGCACATTAATGGAAGCATTTAATGTGAGTGTTTGCAGAAGGGGACAGAAGAGGGCTGCAGGGCTGCGGCGCTTAGCTGGTTGGATGATGTGGCAATTGCCGGAATCAGCTGGCAATGTTTGCTTCTATGTTCTAGAGTATTATGGTCTGTTTCTCTGAAACTATGCTGAGATGCCAGGGACTGGGGAGCATAAATATACTATATGGAGGTAAAGGGGAGACCTTTCATTTCCGCTCTGGGCTGAGGCACAGCCAACACAAATGAAGACTTCAGAGCTGTATTGGGGAATTTTTTCTTTTGATTTGATTTATTTTGTGGACATTCTGGAGGGGGTGTGGATGCCAGAGAACAACTTATGAGATTCATGTCTCTCCTTCCACCATATGGGTCCTAGAAATGGGCAGCAGGTGCCATCTCGCCAGACCCGGAGCTGGGTTTATGAACGTCAAAGCCAGATGCCCAGGTTTTATGACCCAGAACAATGCCTCAGCTCTCCTGAGCCTCCACCCACTTCTCTACAAACTAGGGGCATTGGTGCTTACACAGACCTCACTGGGTTGGTAACAACTCCACTTATGGCTTCCTCTGTGCCATGCTGAGGCTTAGGCAGACCCAAAGTCAAGTGATTAATGGGAAGGTGGGGTTTCCACTTGAAGCTGCCTCCCCAGACCACTGGGAGTATAGACTCCATGTGATAGCGATGGAATGTGTTGTTAACTGAGGTTGTCTAACACTGCGGCCGCCTACCATAGGTATTGGTATTGATCACTGATCATTACTCTTGCCAGTCTTCCTTCCCACCGTCACTTCCGCTGCTTTCCTTCCTTGCTTGCTTCCTTTCTAGATTTTGGTATACAGTTGAGATACACATGTAGCCCAGGCTGGCTTGGAAGTTCCTACATAGCCCAGACTGCCCATGACCTAGTAATTCCCCTACCTTCCAATCCCCAGTGCTGAGATTTGGGACATGCGCCACTATGCCCAGCCTCATTGATTTCCTCATATGTCCTCTTTCTTTTCTCCCTTCCTTCCTTCTGTCCTTCTTTCCTTTCATGGGTGTGTGTGTGTGTGTGTGTGTGTGTGTGTGTGTGTGTGCACGTGTGTGTGTTGCATGTATCTGAGAATGCAAGTTCATGCATCCATGCTCATGCATGTAGAAACCAGAGCAGAATATTGGGTATCTTTCCTCTATCATTCTCTACCTTGTGCCTTTAATAAGGGATTTCTCCCCAAACCTGAAACTCACCTTTCCAACTAGGTTGGCTGATCAGCCAGTTCTCGTGATCTGCCTGTCTCCACCCGCCATTGCTAGGGTTACATGTATCCACAGCCATGCTCAGCTTATTATTTGGGTGCTGGGGATTTGAACTCGGGCTCTCATATTTGCAGAGAAAATACTCGTACTCTCTCCAGTCCCACACTATTATAGTTAGTACTTTTACCAAGGTCTCCTGGTGGTGCAGTTATAGAAGATAGGGATTACTAATGTTCAGACTTAGGAGGTCAAGAGACATGATTGAATACTACACTGTTTACTAACTGGATGCTCTCAGCCAATCATTTGCCCTCTCTGAAGAATGGGGATAACAGCGGGCCTGTTGCTGAGGCTGGTCAGCAAGGCAACACACTTGAAGTACACCATTTGCATCTAATAATATGAGTTAAAGAGACCTCCTTGGGGATCTGTCACCAGTGAAAGGATGATGCTGATGCAGGGGTCTTGGATGAGCATCAAACACCATTGGATCAACAATGGGACCTTCCCTCAATGTCAAGTTGGCTTTGGCAGAGGGGAATGGGCAGACCCTGCTCTTCTCACCTCTCAGTGTCAGCAAGAGGTGTTGGGGAACTCCGAGGCCATTGCAGAGTGGTCATGATGAGTCAGGCCTGCTGCATGGATTGGGGGGTCACATGCTGGTAGCTTTGATGGGTCAGCCTCTGGTCAGGAGTGGCAGATTTTATGATACATGGAGAAGAAGTGCTGGGTGCAGGTAGGGGTGACAGGTCCCCGTGGAGGTGGCTCTGTGCTGGAAATGGCAGCATTGTTGTGTGGTGACAGAGTAGCAGCTCTGAGAATCCCTTTTCTTGCCTGGCAGGAGGCCATGTTGGTGGCTCTTAAGAGCCTCATGCCAGCCTGTCTCTTCAATGTCGTTGGGTTTGGATCCACATTTAAGACCGTCTTTGCTTCCAGTCAGATCTATAATGAGGTAAGGAAAGGTAAATCTGGACCTGGGTGGGTGATGGGCAGTGGTGAGCAGGAAGGGGAAGGGAAGAGCAAAGGGGTCACACTGGGGACAGCCTCAGAAGCTGCCTGCCTGAGGCTTGCTGACGCCTTCAGAAGTCTTCTGCCCCTTACAGTAAAGTCCGTGAGATCCTGGACATGGAGAGTGGGGACAGAGGACACATCTGTCATGCCCATGGCCTGCCACCCACCACAGCCCCTATCTCTTGAGGATCATGGGTTCATCCAAGGCTGAGCTACAGAAATGAATGGCAATAGACAGAAGAACAATTAAATGGCCAAGTGGCTTTGGAAGCGGCTGAAGCTTAGCTGCTGTTTAGAACAAAAGGACTCTGGCCCCAACAGCTAAACTGGGGCAATCTATCCAGAGCTGAGAAAATGGGGGGAGGGCAGACAGAGTGAGGAAGGAGGAAGGAGAAGAACAGCATTGGCTACTTACTACTAAAAGTAAAGGATGGATTTTTGAAATAAAAGACAAATACATGTTGAGCCAGGGATGGTGGCACATATCTGCAATCCCAGCGCTGGGAAAGTGGAAGCAGGAGATCAGGAGTTCAAGGTCAGCCTCAGCTACATGATGAGTTTCAGGTTAGCTTGGGCTACATGACGCCCTGTCTCAAGCAAGAATAACAACGCCTGTTGATTGCTAATTTTTAGATCTAGATAATCAAAGAGAAAAAAATGTTTGAATTTCCCTTGATACCATCAGTCAGACAAAAGCAAAAATGATAAGGAAAAGTGATATTTCCAGGTCACCTTCTGTGCGTTTACACACATTTTCAAGACAGGGACTAGGTCTTCCACACTGGGACACGACCTACTTTCCCAGTCTATCAGGAACATATTTTCATGCCAAAAAAATTCCATCTGTGACATCATTTTGATGACTGCCTGCCCCATGGCACAGACAGAATGGGATTGATTTGTTTACAAAGCCTGGAAGCTGGCCTTTCCGTGGCCTCCATGTTGTTCTACTTAGTCATTTTTTGCTCATGGATCTCCTATGCATCTTTGCCTGTCTCCTGGGGATGAATTCAAAGCTATGTCTTCATCATAAGACTTGAGATTGACAATATTGGCCATTACTATTATTTTTAAGATAAATTTTTGCATCGTCTAGGCCCACTCTAACTCACTATATAGTTGAGGATGATCTTGATGCTCTGGTCCTCCTGCCTCCACCTCTGGAGCAGATGACAGGCATTCCCCACCACACCTTGTTCATATGGGGTTGGGAGTGGAACCCAGGGCTTGCCTGTATACTACCAATGGAACCACGCCCCCAACTTCAGTATTGACCATTCCTTCTAAGTCCCTCCAAACATGGATATAGGAAGAGAATCTTCCTGAGCCAGGGGTGGGAGATTGAATCCAGAGGGAATCAACCCCTACTGCAATGCCATCTATCTGATATCCATAATACTCAGCGAGCTGGTCCCCACAGGTTGGTCCAGGAGGGAGGGGATCCAGAGCCCAAGCTGGGGAAACAATTGTCTTCTCAAAGTGTCATGGGAGTCCGTGCCAGAGTCATATTCACTGTTCATGTCTGAGGATGCCCAGTACTGTGCTCTTTCCTCCCTGTCCACTGCTTCCCTTACCAGGCAGAGAGATTACTTGTACTGAGCAGTTAAGAGCTCAAAAATTCCACAATTTTTCTGGGGGTGCTTATATCTCTAAAGAAGATGGCAGAGAGGACAATACTGTCATTATTCTGCAAATGGTGACATTTCGAGACATCAGTGGCTGGTAATTTTCCAAATGGGAGGGCAGGGGTTTATGGCTGAACTAAGAGCTGGAGAAGAGAGTTCATCCTCAGGAGGCACGTAGCAACTCCGTGCCACGCGGTGAACCTAGGACCTGTCTGCCCTGCCATGGTCCCTCCCTGCAGGTGAACTTGGCCACGGCATGTGACTGCATCCAAAGAATACGGGCTGACATGGGCGGCACCAACATCCTCTCCCCTCTCAAGTGGATCCTGCGGCAGCCAGTACACCAGGGTCACCCAAGGCTACTCTTCCTGGTTACTGATGGGGCTGTGAGCAACACAGGGAAGGTTCTGGAGCTGGTGCGGAATCACGCCTTTTCTACCAGGTCAGGCCAACTTGCAGGTCTAGGGTCTGATTACCCAAGGCTGCCTGAGTTTGGGGGAACCCAAATGAGGACAAATGTTCACTGTACCAGAGGGAGGATAGCACCTACACCTCCCAGAATGCCTTGTTTCCAGGACGCTGAGAGGAGATGCTTTCCATGTTTGTCCTCTCTCTCTCTCTCTCTCTCTCTCTCTCTCTCTTTCTCTCTTTGGAGTACGACTTGTCCACAGCTCAGCATGCAAGAGACTGCTGCCAGTGCTGACTGGGAGTTGGTTGTAGTGTGTGTGTGTGTGTGTGTGTGTGTGTGTGTGTGTGTGTCCATGCTAACTCCTCTTCCCCAGGCTTTTACCTGAAGACAGAGTCAACTCTAGGCTGCCTCTGCTGAACCATGCTCTGTCTCTTAGTCCACTGGGGACAATGACACAGAGCTACCTTCCTGTCCCTGTCCTCCAGGTGCTATAGTTTTGGGATTGGACCCAGTGTCTGCTACAGGCTGGTGAAAGGACTGGCGTCTGTATCCAAGGGCAGTGCGGAGTTCCTGACAGAGGGGGAGCGGCTGCAACCAAAGGTACACAGAAGGACCTCTGGCATCTCCCAGTACTGCAGCTTCAGCTTCCCAGATAGGCCCAAAGCTGAACTCTATGCCGGGCCATTGAGCTAATCACAGCCATACTTTGATCCTCTGGTTTTCTCTTTTATGAAATGTTAAACTCAGAGATGATGGCCAAGACCCATTCCAAGAGTCTGAAGAGTTGAGAGGTGTGTCCACTGCTGGACCAGCTGCCCCAAGCCTGCTGCGCCTTCCTCCCCTCAAGCTCACATTCTCACCATCTCTTTCTCTCCTCATCTCTCCACGCCCTCCGCACACATCATCCACTCTCTTCTGACGCTCCGCAACAGATGATCAAATCCTTGAAGAAGGCCATGGCGCCAGTGCTGAGCGACGTGACCGTGGAGTGGGTCTTCCCTGAGACCACAGAGGTCCTGATCTCACCTGTTAGCACCAGCTCCCTTTTCCCCGGGGAACGGCTGACGGGCTATGGTATCGTGTGTGACGCCTCCTTGTACATTTCCAATTCCAGTCCCGTAAGTATCTCAGACGTGTGGGAGATTGTCTGAGGGGCTGCCTCCTGGCCCCTCTCCCAATGCTCATTGTGGCTGGTTTTTTTGGGGGGGGGTTGTCTTTTTGTTTTTTGGGGTTTTTTGTTGTTGTTTTGTTTTTTTGTTTTTCGAGACAGGGTTTCTCTGTAGCTTTAGAGCCTGCCCCGGAACTAGCTCTTGTAGACCAGGCTGGCCTTGAACTCACAGAGATCCGCCTGCCTCTGCCTCCCAAGTGCTGAGATTAAAGGCGTGTGCCACCACCGCCCGGCTTGTGGATGGTTTTTAAGGAGTTACAAACTCAATGCCTAAGGTGGCTGAGTATAAAATGAACTTAGTACAGTAAAAGACAAGAGCCAGGGGCATGGTTCAGTCAGTATAGGGTTTGCCATACCAAAAAGAGGACCTGAGTTCAATCTCCCGTGTAGAAATGCCAAGTGCATGCACCTGTCTTCTGGCCTTCACATGTATGTGTGCACATGTGCACCCATGACCACAGGGACATACATGCTCACTTGCTTGTAAAGTAGACGTGTATTAAAATGAAAATGAAAGAGGGAAGCCATGAAGAAGAGCAGCCATGGCTGAGCTCCCAGTTAAGGCCAAAGAAGCAGAGGGGAGCATGTCCAGTTGCCGAGGTGTCACCTGACTAGACTAGAAAGCCTCCATTCACAGTATTGAAAAGTTTCTGTACTGGGACACAGGCCGTGTATTGAATGTGCTTATAAAAGTCATTGGAATGCTATACAAAATGTCCAGAATTTTTAATGGTTCATATGAATGTGTTATAGAAGGTGGACTATTCAACAACACAGAGAAAATTCTAAACAAAATACTGGCCACATTTCTTTTTTTCCCCCATATTTCTTTTTCATGGTTCATGTTTTACTTAATTTTAATTATACTTGGATTCCTGCAAGACACTAGATTATCAATACACATTCCTATAGAGGGACCCAACCAAGTCATCAATTTCTCCTCTTGGACTGGTGAAATAGTCCAGGCAAGGTAAAGTGCCTGCCTCGCAAATGTGAGGAATAGAATTTCACCCTGGAACCTACATACTTGGGAAGCATTGTGGCACCTGCTTGTAATCCCAAAGCTGGAAGGTGGAGGCAGGAGGATCCATCCCTAGGGCTTGTTGGCCAGGCCTTGAGCCTAACGACAAACTCAACGACACTGAAAGACCCTGTCTCAAGGAGGTAGACAGTGATGAGTGTTGTTGAGATTACACTCAAGGTTGTCTCCTCTGGCTTCCACACATAGACCCATGTATGTACATTCTCATTGATATGAACAGACATATGAACATGCGCGCACACACACACACACACACCATTTTTCCAAGTTCTGTGTTCTTCTTCCATGAGACTGGCCATATTGTCTCCTGCTACCGGCAGATGTCAGATAAACATCACCGTCATACGCTGTGGATGTAAATGTGACTGGTCATTACCCTCCTGGAAGGCCATCAAGAAATAACTTGTGAAATCAGAAATACATAACTCTTCCAATCCAGAAATGTCACTCCTAGGTTGCTGGCCCAGCACAGGTCATATGGTAGTAAAGACAAACAGCCATGAAGCAAATGCTTCGCAATGAAAGGCAGCAGAATATTATACATCCAGATGTTAGAGACAATGATTAGCAGCAAGAATGCTTTAAGTACAAAGTTCAAGATACTAATAAATGTTTATGGTCTGGTTTTTATAAAAAATAAAACATGACCTCCCAAAGTGTGAATTCGTGTGTGTGTGTGTGTGTTTGTGTGTGTGTGTGTGTGTGTGTGTGTGTCATAAAAAGTAAAATGAAAGGACACATGGTTTATCTATTAGGAAATGAGAATGAAATTTAGAATTACATTTTAAATTTTTTTCAGTATACAAAGTCAATGATTAAGCATTACCATAATATAAGAAGAAATTCTATTCTCTCTCTCTCTATTTTTTGTTTTTGTTTTATGTTGTGTTGTTGAGACAGACTTGTACTTTGTAGCCCAGGCTGGCCTGGAACTTGCTATGTAGCTCAGGCTAGCCTTGTACCACAGTTCCTGAGTGCTGGGATTGCAGTTGTGAGCCACCATACTTACCATCCCTTGATCAGACATTCACCTCAGTTCTCCAAACAAACCAGCAGGCACTCCTTCCTTATTCCGCTAGGTTCCCAAAGGTGGACACCCACCCGAGCCCCCACCATACCCTTCGCTGCCCATGGAGGTCCTTACTGAATCTAACTTTACTCTCGCCCATCTTTTCTCTCCTGTCTCCAGGACAAAAGGCGAAAGTACGGCATGCTGCAAGCTCAGGAGTCCAGCAGCTCTGTTTTCTATCACTCTCAGGATGAGGGACTTGGTCCGGGCAGTGGGAACTGTGCCAAAATCTTCAACCCAGGGCAGACCAAAGATGCCCATCCATGCAATGGAGACTCCCCCTCCCATCACGGTTGGTCCTGTGCTTTCTGCTCTGCTATGTTCCCTTTTCCGTAGAAGTGGTAATATTGCTACCTTATATCGACCAGTTACTACGTGTTAAGCATTTGATAAAAACCATCTCTGGGACCAGTAGCAGTTGTGCACATGAATACAATGATACCCACAGTACAGACCAGTTAGCACCTATGGGTGTGGACATGCTGATACCCATGGAACAGACTAGGAGACAGAGACTGCAGAATCTCAGCAACTGGCTAAGTTTTTGGATACTAGGGGTCAACCTAGACCTATGTGCCTTTGTAGAGTCTGATGCCATTTTCAAAAAGCATTTACTGATTATTTGTGGTGGCGGGGGGGGAATAGGATGGCTCTCACCTGGCACCTGCCCTCCAAGATCCCCCTTTTAGACACAAAGGCACAATTGACCTTAACTCTGATAAAGTAGAGGAACAGAGACCACAACTGTGGTGACCCAGGGATAGAAAAGCATATCTGCCTAAGATCACAGACCACTGAGGACTGGTTCCTAGTAGTGGGAAGGGAGAGGAAGTGCCTGGCAGCCGAAGCACTCAAGCAAAACCATGGAGGCGTAGCACATAGAAAGCACTGGTCATTGGCTACTCATCTATTCCAGTTTCCTCTGGCCACTCAGCATCCCTAAAGGGGACAGGAGGGAGCTGGGGAGATGGCTTGCTGGGTAAAGTACTTGTTGAGCAAGCATGGGAAAGCGAGTCTGAATCCCTAGCATAAAGCCCACTGTTGAGAAGATGCAGGAGGATGCAGGGGCATGCTGGTCAATCTAGCTTATCAGCGGGCTCCGGTCAGTGGGACGTCCTGCTCACCTTGGCAACACATGTACTAAAATTAGGACGATACGGGGGAGTTTAGCATGGCCCCTGCAAATGCATGAAGCATTCCATAGTGTTGAATAAGTTCAACATGAAATAAATGCAAATAAAAGTAAAATCCTAAGATTGGGGCTGGGGAAATAGCTCCGTGAATCGAGTGCTTACCACACCAGCAAGAGGACTAGAGGTTGGCCCCACAGAACCCATCTAAAATGAGTTGAGTGGAAAACAATTGAGGAAGATTCCTGACATCAACTTTGGGTCCCACCTACACACGTGTGCACAACTACCCACCCACACACATATATACACACCATATACACCACACATACACATACACACACATACACATGCACGAATGCATGAACACTACACAGACATACACACACAAATTTTAACAAAAAAAACAAGGTAGACAGCAATAGAGAACGAACCCTCACATCAGTCACAAGCATGCATGTGCATACACGCACACACAAGAGCACACACATACATGATAAAGAGGATAGAAGGGACAGTTATGAGAAGTTAGACCAGGACCAGACCTGGCAAGGCTTTGGATGCTAAGTGAGACACGTGCACATATTGCTGTAAGAAAACGGGAACTTAAGACATTTCAAACAGGAAGGTGGCATGTTAGCCCCTTTCTTCCCCACTACCCTCCACCCTGATAACACCCCCTCTTACTACCCTTGTCCAGGTCTGGATGTCTCCCAGCGACGGAGGGCATACAGCACCAACCAGATCTCTAGCCAAAAGTCCAGCCCAAGGGCCACCACAGCCAGCGACCCCACTGGGATTGCCAGGAGACACCCACTGCGAAAAGCCAAGGTGCAGGACCTTGCCAATCAGAGCAGCTCAGAGAGCCAGCGGTGGCAGATTGATCTGCAGGTACCTGAGCAGGGTTGGGTGGGAGGGGCTGAGAGGAGCTTGGCTTGGCTCACACATAACAACAAAGATGGGGTGTTTATCAATACAAGAACACAGAGTATTGGGCAGAGTGCAGAGTCCAGATCCAGCTAATGCCAAGCTTCCTGCTGATGTTAGTTTTCATATACATTGATGACCCCTCAGACTGGTCATCTCTTGCTTAGTGAGCTTGCCTGAGCCCTATACACAGCACTTCCCCATTGGCACAAGGTACCTCTCCCCATGGTACCCGGGAGAGGAGGGAGTTTGGAGACCACCCACCCTCACTTGGTAGAGATGTGGTAACTGAAGGTCAGAGAAGTAAGCTGACTTACCCAGAACCACACAGTGGATTTGACCAGGAAACCCTGGCCCTCAGGGTTCGTGCTTTCCTCCTTCACACTGCTGGTCCCTCCATGACTGGACAGTCACTCGAGGCAAAGAAAATAGGAGTCAGAGCCACCACAGGAAAGGTCACCAGTGTCCTGTTAGGTCATCCCTCAACAACCTCAGCATCATTGCTGTCAAGGCTCTGCCATAGGGGCTGGTCCTGGACATGATAGAATATCTCTGGGGCCGGGGGGATAAATCCATCTAGTTGAGACCACTATGCCAAACCACATCATGACTTAAGCATTCTCTTCAGGACAGAAATCATTTGTCCTAAGTAATGTGGGCCCAAGCAGCTTCCCACCACCTCCAGTACACCTTCCCACTTCCCGCCACGTTCTCTTCCAATCTCCACATACGCACAGGCCACACAGCACCTGGCCCCTGGGGACTGTCCGGGCTTCTCCAGGGACCCTTGATGTACTTGGTACACGAGGGTCTTGGAGTTAGGCATTCCTCTCATACATTTCTGAACCCCACTGAGCCCCACTGCCTCATCTGCAAGATGGGGTGGGTGTAGATGGTGAGCCACCATCCGCCAGCAGATAGAGTGGAAGCAGACTCCAGACGGAGGAGGCTTCCAGGCTTTGGGGGATGTAGGATCCAGTCCTGGCCCAATGCCTGGCTGTAGCCTGTGTTCCTCAATGGCAGCTCTACTCACTGAGTGCACCAGGCAAGCAAGCTCTTTTCTTCCTCCCACCTAGCTCCCTCTCTCTTCTCCTGTCTGACTTTCTGGGGAGACTGTCTCTCCCCAGCACTCCACTCCGTGTGTATAGATTACCCAGAGTCTCTGGCTGAGGGGAAAGCTAGCTGGTAGATGCTTCTGTTACTATGGAAACTGTAGCAGAGTCCATTTCTCTCTGACCCAGTATGGGTGGTGGTGAGGTCAGGAGAGAATATCTCAGTGGAGGGGTCAGGAACCTGCACCCCCAGAGGTACCCTAAAAGTGACCACTCTCTTTTCTTTCCATGCTTCAAAGACAGCCCTTTTGTGAGAGGTACTTAATAGTGTGAAGAGACCCCCAAGGTTTACTGATATCCCCCCCAAATTCCATGACACCTGCTAGGGGGTTTTGACTTCTCATCTTGTTCTCCAGCCAGGTCATGTGTTTGGTCTAAGAAACTGGAAATCATGTTAGCTTAATATTCTCCCCTCACAAAAGTCATCCGAACTACACAGTGTTTGGAATTAAACCTTTCAAACGGTTCCGCTGGGTATAAAGTATAAATAAAGTCTCCCTCCCAACACCTGATTCCGAGTACGTCTTTCTAGAAATACCATGTGCATACACGTATATGCAGAACGCAGGCATATTTTAATAGCTGCTTATGCAAACTGCCCCCAACATAGTGCCTCAGTGCTTTTTTAAAATACATTTTTATCACATTTGTTTCCGCTGTGTACACATTTGGGTGGGTGAGTGGGCGCGCATGCGTCTGCACCCATGTGGAGGTTAGAGGGAGAATTCCTAGGAGTCAAACTCTGGATGTCAGGGTTGGCAGCAAGTTGCTCTACCAACCGAGACATCTCACCGACTCTCTTATTGGCTTTCGAATTCATGTTTGTATACAGTAAAATCACTCTTTCTGTTGAACAATTCTCTGAGGCTGACAATCGCCAACTTTACTCTTTGTCATCACTGAGATACAGATCTGTCATAATGTAATATTTAAGGTAATTTTTCTCAACTACCATCTCACAGGAGTATGAGGAAATCCTTCTATTCACTATTGTGAGGCCCTCCATTACATGGATATACTATAGCTCACTCTTCCATACTGATGGAGATGTAGTTTCCAGAAGTTTTTTGTGTTCTTTTGTTTTTTGTTTTTTGAAGTCAGGTGCCACTGGTTGGCCTGAAACTCACTGTATAGACCAAGCTGACTTCAAACTCACAGAGGCCGGCTTCCCTTGCCTCCTAAGTGCTAGGGTTAAAGGCATTGCCGCCTCACCCAGATAGTTGCCTGATCTCTCTACTCAGATTGTCAACACTGCAACAAATAAATACACAAGGCGTGGCCAGAGACCCTGGTACCCCCATGATTCCCACAGGGTTGAATCTGTAAGAGTAAAATCTCTGTCTTGGGTAGCCCATGGATTTCAGTTGGTGAGAGACAGCCCATTGTCCCAGCGTGTACCCCGCCACTCCCACTTACCATTCATAAGAGACCCTGACACATCGTGACCAAACATTTAGAAATTTGCCAATCTCCAATATGAACAAAGGTGGCCTTTTTTTAACTGCCATGGCTCTGGACATGCCTGCTTCACTTATTGGTGTATTTGATTCACACTGCTGTGGATGAACACCCTCACTATTCTAATTTTGTCTTTTCCCTCCAATTACATGCGAATTTTTTTTCTTTTAAAGACCTGGGTAAGGATAATTGTTTACTGAGTACACCGGAAGAGGGCAAATGGGCTGGTCAGTAGGTACAGTGCCACCTGCCCCTTAGGACAATGATACACGAAGCAAGGGGATGGGGTGTCTTCCTGTGTTTGGAAGAAGTCTCCTTGTGTGTAGCTTCTGGGCAGATAGTCTGTGTCACGAGGAGGAGGGCAGTTCAGATTGGCTGGTGAATGATCCTAGGATCTTAGCATGAGTCACCATGGATGTACCATCCAGGCGTATAGTCAGTCTCTGCCATGCAAATCAGGGCAGCCCTGGTCCAAGGCTAAAGTCACCTGGCGCTGGGGTGCAGTTCTCTGGGGTCATGTCAGCCTGATGTGCTGTCCCGTCATGATCCCCGAGTCCCATATGGTGGAAGAAGTGCCGTGTGTGTGTCCTCTGGCCACACATGCTCAGTGACATGGCTTTACACACAAACACACATGGTAAGGAAATGAAAATGCATTTTTTAACAAACACATGCATTTACAGAAGTCAGTGGTTGGGTGGGACCTAGCCCAGAGGATCCTGAATTCTCAGGAAACCCAAGAAATACCAAGAGCATTTCCTTTAAAAAAAAAAAAAAAGAACTCCATTATATGTGTTGCAAGGGTATTTCCCATCTGCCCCTTGGCTTTCAGATACTTGTTTATACCAAGCCCAAGAACAGATAGATGAAAATCAAAACAGACCAAAAAGCCCATAAACAACGCCAAACACACATGCAAGCTTTGTAAGGATAGTGTAGTGAATTGATAAGCCACAGAGAGCCCACTGTGTTCCGTAAACAGTGCTGAGATCTGCACCATTTGGAAAATCAAAGTAAAAGCTGGTTTCTCTCGCCTTATGGGAAAATAAATTGCATATGAATCAAAGACTTAAACACACACAAACAAAAATAACAAAACTTCTAGAAGATTTTTTTGGGGGGGTGGGAAAGACCTCTTAAGCACAGCATATGGGGAGACATAAGGGAAGGGCTGGTAATTTTAACTACACACAAAAAAGGTTTGAAGCTTTATGCCAAAAAGGAAAGTAGGTTTGGAATTCTCCATGGCACAGGGTTCTCTGCACCTCGGAGTTGACCCACAGCCTGGGAGTTTTCTGGTTTCTGTTTCTCATGGGTGGTGGAGACTCAGCCATGAGTCCCTGGGTCCCTGGGGGGACAGCCCTGGGAAGAGTTGTGGGGCAGAGAGAGAGGGAGGGAGGGAGGGGGAGAGAGAGAAAGAGAGAGAGAGAGAGAGAGAGAGAGAGAGAGAGAAGAGAAAGCATGGGGGCAGAAGAAGGAGACTCAAGCTACCATGGGCTTCACCTCTTCCTTCATTCCTCCTCTTTTCCCCCTTCCTCTTCCTCTTTCCATCCTTACTCCTTCTCTTCTTTCTTCCTCCTCCTGTTTTCCCTCCTCCCTCCTCCTCTTCCTCTTCTCATCCCTCCCTCCTCCCCTTACCTCTTGTCCTCCTCCCCTTCTTTCTCATTCTCCCTTCCTCCTCCTCCCCATCTTCTTCTCTTTCTCCTTCTTCTCATCCCCTTTTCATCCTCTCCTTCCTCCTTCCTGTTCCTTCTTCCTCCTCCTCTTTATCCTCTCATCTCCATCCCCAATTCCCTTCCTTGCCATTCCCCTCTTCCTCCGCCTCTTGCTTCTCTCTCCCTCTGTGCCCTTCCTGCTCCTCTTGCCTCCCTCCTTCCACTCCCCCTCCTCCATTTGTACCACCCCTCCTCCCCTCCACTCCTCTTCCCTTCTTAGCCCTTACTCAGCAGTGGCCATGACCTGAGCCAGGGCCCCAGACTGCACGGCCCAGGGGCCCGCAGGCCCTCCCTACTGCCTCAAGGCTGCCAGCCCTTGCTGCTCTCTGGCCAGGAGCCCCAGGCCTGGAACCCTATGAAGGAGCTGGACCCTGGTTCCAGCCCTAAGTCTGCCCCTGACAGCCGAAGCTCTGAGGATCTGGGTAAGTGTCCAAGGTCCAAGACTCGAGGGGACAGAAAGGCCCAATTTCAGGTGACAGGGTCAGAGGACCAGTGGCTGCCTCAGTGTCTTTATGAAATTCTTGCTTTAAGAACAAACTTTCGCTTTCTAGTCCCACCTTCTCCACTCAACCTGACTGTACCACCCCATCTATCCAGCCCTCAGGGACAAACTTCCTGAAAGGTGGATCTGTCTGTCCCTCTCTGGGACAAACCCAGGCCACCCGTGCTGTGCTAGCCCACTAGAAAGCTGTCTTCAACTTCTTAAGGGAGAGGAGGCTACCTTTGTGTTTTCTAGAAGTGACTGCCACCGGGGAAGGGACGATGTCTTTTGTGGGTGACTCCCTATCTCTGGCCTCAGATTCAGCCCTCTTGCCCTTCCACCCACAGAGCCACGCCATCACCCCTCCACCTTTGAAACGGAGACATCCTCAGACTGGGACCCCATGGCTGAGTCAGAGGAGCAAGTCAGTCCCTGCAGGCCTGACACCCCAGGCCCTGTACTGGGCAAGGCCTTGGTCAAAGGCCTGTGGGACAACCAGCGTCTGCAGTGGGAGGTGAGCTTTGAGCTGGAACCACCAGCCCTGCAGAAGGAGGACGTGCAGGATGCCGACATGTGGAGTGAGACCTTCCACCACCTAGCAGCGCGTGCCATCATCCGTGACTTCGAGCAGCTGGCGGAGCGTGAGGACGAGATCGAGCGGGGTGAGCGCCCAGGATTGAAGAGGGGGCCATATTCCCTACCAGAAGCCAGCCCTTTAAAAGCACGGTACCCCACCCACTCACCCCTTCCTTTCCCAAAGCCCCACCCACAGCCCAAGGCCTGCCCTTTAGCAGCTAATATCCCACCAGCTGCCCAAGATCCCCCTCCTCAGTCTTCAGAGATCTGCCTACACCCCAAAGCCCTCAAAGTCTTTGCTCTAGGGGTCCCAATAACTCAGCCGTTTCCCTAGGTTAACCATCTAACTGAGCAACTCCACCCAGTGTCCCTTCCCATGCCTGAATGTCCACCCACCTCTTACCAAAGCCTTGCCCATACCACATGGAACTCCCTCTAACCTCCCAGTGTCCTGCCCACTGTGCTGTGTATGCCCACCCCTCTTCATGGCATGTCCTAATGCCAAACCCACACACACACCCCGAGAAAGAGTTCATCCCTGCCCTTCATAAAAACCCCTCCCACAGCCTCTGCCTGCCTCCTAGATCCACCCATTCTCTCATGGAAGCCCCACACCCCATACCCTGCCATCTCTTAGAAGCAGAGAGGTGGAAGATCCCCATTCTGCTCAAGGCTCCACTATTAATTCTTCCTCCCCTGCCTCCATCACTTACCAACCCCCAACACCCCTGCAGTGGCCAAGGCTCTCTGCCTGCCATTAGCTGTTTTCAGGGGCCTACACTCCACCATACCTTTGCCCCACACATTTAGTGGCGCTTGGGACTCTATCCTCAACCTGAGGTGCCCCCTTCCTCAACCCTGGCCTCCTCCATCCTCCTCTCTTCCTGCCTCCTTCTCTCCTACCTCTGTTCCTACATCCCTTCACCCCCATGCTCCCTCACACCCAGCGTCCCATGCCTGGTTCTGGAGACCCAACAGTGATAAGAACTCCTCTGAGGCAGAGCCTCTCCTATAAGGTCCCTAGATCTAGCCAAGATCCCACACTCTCTCATCAGCCCCATTGACTTCCTGACCATCAGCTGGGGAGCCAGCTGGGGACCAGGCTAGGTGCTTGGTCCTGTAGATGCTTCCGAAGGTTGGTTGGCA